>CM033732.1:11124166-11282574 GCA_019671005.1 Hibiscus mutabilis
TGAAACATGTCTTTGATGATTAAAGTCTTGCAGGTAATTGTTAGTTTGCATTGCTTGAGGACAAGCAATAGTTTGAGTTTGGGGTGTGATAAGTGTTCAAAAGTACTATTTTATTACCCTTTTTACTCATATTATTGTTAGACTTAAGCTCATATTAGTTGCATAATTAGTCATTCATGCATTAATTCATGTTTCTTTCCACCGTTGAGCTTGATTACATAACTTGGTGATTTTTGTGAAAAAAAGATGCTTTGGTGTGTTTTTGTGTGTGTGCAGAATCACTTTCCTAAATAAGGCTAGAACCAGTTGCCAGGGCAGTGCATGAAGGAGATGTCGAGCTAGTTGCCAGGGCAATGCTTGAAGGAGATGCCGAGCTAGTTGCCAAGGCAATTTTTGACAAAGAATAAGATGATATGGTAGTCGATATTGATGACTAGATAAGCCCAGGATGACGTGGAGCAAAGTTAAATTCCAAAGGAGTTTGATTTCCATGAAGAGGTAAAGAAATTAAATCCCAAGAAGATAGGAGAGGTTCTAGAAGGAATTTAAATATAATAAAGAATTATATTCTTTAAAGATAATTTAATTCCAACAACTTCCTCCTCAAGAAGGATTTTGACCTAGCCATCTCTCTATTTAAAGGACCAAGCCGTCAAAGAAAAGGAGCAAAAAGAGAGAAATTTTGACAAACTCCAAAGAGTAAGAAGAGAGGATTTTCGACAACTCCAAAGGGACAAGAGGGGAGTGTTTCGACAAGAGAGAGGACAGACAAGATGCTTCGATTTCTTCTTCTTTTTTGCTTCCATTAGATTCATGGTTTGGGGATTATTCTTTGTATATCTTTTAAACCCAACCATGAACTAATTTGATTGGTTGGGGTTATTGTGTTTTGTTGTTGTGAAAAACAATTGGATTTGTTTAGGTTTTTGAGTTGCAATTCAATTTTTCAAAGTTTGTTCATTCTTGGTTCTCAATCTTGTTTTGAGTGAATTGGGAGTGGATCTCGTAACTTCATCTATTTATCTAATATCGGGAGAGTTAGAGTCAAGAAACGAATGAGCAAGGTCTTTATTCAATCAATTGATGGTGAAGACTAATCCAGCTTAGGAATAAGTTTAGGATTTCAACGGCTAAGAGGAGCGCAAGATTGGTTGTTGTTCACCCTTGATTCACTCAGGGATGTATTATCAAGGCATGCACAAATAGCTAGAGTTTCGACTTAGGGATAAGAAGAAACCATTGAAGAACGCTTCACCGAACTTTGGAAGGGAATGCTCAATTGCTCAGGCAATCGACCCATCCTTAATTGCCCAGGCAATCGCGGGAGCATTGCCCAGGCAATCAGATAAGACAATGAGGGGAAATTGCCCTGGCAACCGACCAGGCAACACGGCTGAATTGCCCTAGCAATCAACCAAGCAATTGCAACCAAATTGACCTGGCAATCGACTAGGCAATCGTAACAGAATTGCCCTGGCAATCCGGCTGCTACTCAATCACCACGACGAACCAATCGGCTATCACACCTCAACTCACGATGATCTTGGTTGATCTTGGTTGTGAGTTTGGTAAAAACAAAGAAAAGAAAGCAAAAAAAAAACTAAAGAGTTGCAAGATGAAAAGTAGGAATAGGTTTCTTGGAAGTTAAGGGTGATGGGTTAAATAGAAAAAATAGGTAGTAAATATGGTGGGTGGGATTAATTTTGGAATAAAGAAAACAAGGGTTTGATTTAGGGGTAGGGACGGCTAGGGTATTTTAGGAAAGGGAAGGGTTTGGCCGGTTATGTAGGTTTTATTTAGGGTAAATTAGGGGCTTAATATAAGCCTTAGATTCAACCCATTAATTTCCTTGTTGAAGAAGTTTCCTTCTTGAATCAAAATTCATCATTATCTTGAACTCTTTTCATACAATTCAAAAACAAATAAAATAATGATTAAAATTAAAGATAAACTAATAAAAGAAAATAAATAAAAATGTGCAAAGAAATTCTTAAAAAAACAATTAGATAAATATGAAAGAAAGATGTAGTCTTAATCTTAAAGAAAATAAATAAATCTATCCTAAAAAGAGAGAAAAAATAACCGAAATTAAATAATAATAATAAAATATAGTTCAAAAAAAATAAAAAAGAAAAAAGAAAAAGAAAATATCGAAAGGAGAGCATGCTCATGCATCTCCTAAGGTGACCACTTCTTTGTTACGTTCCACATGGGCACCATTGTAGTGCTTCAAACTTTGTCCGTTAACTTTGAATTCACGTTCGTCAGTAATGGACTTGATTATCATGGCACCATGGTAGAATGGTTTGACAACTACGAATAGTCCCGACCATCTTGATTTCAGTTTTCCCGGGAAAAGTTTTAGCCTAGAATTGAATAAGAGAACTAGTTGCCCTGGCATGAATTGCCGCAGCAATAGTTTCTTGTCATGCCATTGCTTTGTTTTCTCCTTGTAGATTCGTGCATTATTATAGGCGAGTGCACGGAATTCTTCTATCTGGTTGAGGTCCAAACAAACGCTTTTGTCCGGTACTTTCCCAATCCATATTCACTGTCTTGATTTCCCAATATGCCTTATGTTCGATTTCCACCGGTAGATGGCATGTTTTGCCATAGACAAGTCGGAAGGGAGACATACCTAAGGGTGTTTTGAATGCAGTCGATATGCCCAAAGTGCGTCTCATAAGTGTTCAAAAGTACTATTTTATTACCCTTTTTACTCATATTATTATTAGACTTAAGCTCATATTAGTTGCATAATTAGTCATTCATGCATTAATTCATGTTTCTTTCCACCGTTGAGCTTGATTACATAACTTGGTGATTTTTGTGGAAAAAGATGCTGCTTTGGTGTGTTTTTGTGTGTGTGCAGAATCACTTGCCTAAACAAGGCTAGAACCAGTTGCCAGGGCAGTGTATGAAGGAGATGCGAGCTAGTTGCCAGGGCAATACATGAAGGAGAGCGCAAGAGCAGTTGCCGGGCAATTGTCGACAAAGAATAAGGTGATATGGTAGTGAAATTGATGACTAGACAAGCCCAAGATGACGTGGAGCAAAGCTAAATCCCAAAGGAATTTGATTTCCATGAAGAGATTAAAGAAGAATTAAATTCCAAGAAGATAGGAGAAGTTCTAGTAGGAATATAATTATAATAAAGAATTATATTCTTTAAAGATAATTTAATTCCAACAACTTCCTCCTCAAAGAAGGACTTTGACCTAGCCCTATAAATTAGAGGCCATATCGTCAACTTGGAGGAGAGGAAGAGGAGGGAAAATTTTGACAACCCCATAGGGCAAGAAGAGAGATTTCGACAAGAGAGCAAGGGGAGAGAGTTCGATTTCTTCTTCTTCTTCTTTGCTTCCATTAGATTCATGGTTTGGGGATTATTCTTTGTATATCTTTTGAACCCAACCATGAACTAACTTGATTGGTTGGGGTTATTGTGTTTTGTTGTTGTGAGAAACAATTGGATTTTGTTTAGGTAATAAGAGTTTGCACTTTTCTATTCAAGGTTTACTCATTCTTAGTTTTTATTCTTGTTTTTGAGTGAATTGGGAGAGGATCTCGTAACTTCATCTATTTATCTAATATCGGGAGAGTTAGATTCAAGAAACGAATGAGTATGGTCTTTATTCAATCTATTGATGGTGGAGATTAATCCGGCTTAGGAATAAGTTAAGGATTTCAACGGCTAAGAGGAGCGCAAGATTGGTTGTTGTTCACCCTTGATTCACGCAGGGATGTATTATCAAGGCATGCATAAGTAGCTAGAGTTTCGGCTTAGGGATAAGAAGAAACCATTGAAGAATGCTCCGCCGAACCTTGAAGTTGCTGCCCAGCCGCCCAAGTAGTTGCCCAGCTAGTCGCCCAGGCAACCATCGATTAGTTGCCAAGGCAACCCCGCTGTGTAAGTTGCCATGGCAACTGAGTTGCCCTTGCACTCTTTTACCAAGACGATCCAATCGGCTATCGCACCTCAACTCACGATAACCTGGCCTATTTACTCTATTTTGATTTCATCTGTTCTTTTAGTTTATTGCTCTTAGTTTACTCGTTAATTAGAACTCCTATTATCAATTGTGTTTTTACTTTTCACAGTGCAGTAACTTAAGCAAAGTGGCCCAAACCAATCCCTGTGGAGACGATACTCGATACTCATATCACTTTATTACTTGCGACGTGTATACTTGCACAATTGCGTAGCACTTATTACACGCAACATTGTCATCTAGTATTACTTACCAATCTTTGCTAGAGGGATCTACAACTTTCTCGAGTATACCCTTCAATTCCCGGTTGGAAATTTCTGCTTGCCCATTGGTTTGTGGGTGATATGTTGTGGCAATATTGTGTGATACGCGGAAGCATTGCAACATCTTGGCAATAAGTCTGTTGTCAAAGTGCTTTCCTTCATCAATGATAATTGCTCTCGGCATTCCAAACCGTGTAAATATGTTTTTCCGTAAGAATCGTTGCACGGTCTTGGAATCGTTGTTGGGAAGTACAGCTGCCTCAACCCATTTAGACACGTAGTCAACGGCAAGTAGAATGTAGAAGTTGCTGAATGAAGATGGGAAAGGTCCCATAAAATTGATCCCCTATACATCAAACAGTTCCACCTCAATGATGTTTTAGAGCACCATCTCATGTCGTCTAGAGATATTGCCCGTCCTCTGGCAACGATCACATTGCTTGTAAAACTCTTGGGCATCTTTGTACAGTGTTTGCCAATATAAACCGGATTGCAAAACTTTGGCCGCGGTACGTGTTCCTCCAAACTGTCCTCCATAGGGTGAAGAATGGCATTGCCGAAGTACATTCTGCTGCTCCTCTTCAAGGACACATCGGCGTATAACCTAATCTACACATTGTTTAAACAAAAGAGGCTCGTCCCAAAAGTAATGCTTAGCATCATGGCGGAACCGCTTCTTCCCTTGGTGAGTAAGGCCATAAGGTAAAATACCACAAACAAGGAAATTAACTAAATCCGCATACCAGGGTATTGTTGAGGCATGTGTTAACAGTTGCTCATCCGGGAATGCATCGCATATCTCTAAATGTGCATCCTCCTCCCTATTACCTTCTAAGCGTGATAAGTGATCGGCCACTTGATTTTCTGTTCCTTTCATGTCCTTAATTTCAATGTCAAACTCTTGTAAAAGTAATATCCAATGAATCAAACAAGGTTTGGCATCCTTTTTAGCAAATAGATACTTAATTGCCGAATGGTCCGTATGGACAATTACCTTTGTACCAATCAAATAGGATTAGAACTTGTCAAATGCGAAAACTACGGCTAGTAACTCTTTCTCCGTTGTTGTGTAAATTCACTTGAGCACTATTAAGAGTTTTACTAGCATAGTATATCTCATGAAAGGTCTTACCTATACGTTGGCCTAGGACTGCTCCTACCGCGAAATCACTTGCATCACACATGAGCTCAAAGCGTAGCGTCAATCTGGTGGAGCGACAATGGGTGCCGAGGCAAGCTTTTCCTTTAGGGTTTCGAATACTTGGGCGCAAGAATCATCAAAATTGAAGACTTTATCCTGTTCAAGCAAATTGCACAAGGGTTTAGTAATTTTAGAAAAATTATGAATGAACCTCCTATAAAAATCTGCATGTCAAAGAAAGCTTCGGATTCCTTAAACCGAACTTGGCAGGGGTAATCTCTCGATCATGTCCACCTTGGCTTTGTCTACTTCAATTCCCTTAGATGAAATCTTGTGGCCGAGCACTATTCCTTCATCTACCATAAAATGGCACTTCTCCCAATTAAGCACTAAATCGGTTTCTTCATATCTTGCCAACACTTTCTCTAAATTGCCAAGGCAACTGTCGAAGTCATTACCAAAAATGGAAAAATCATCCATGAAGATCTCAAGGAAATCTTCGACCATGTCCGAAAAGAGTGCCATCATGCATCTTTGGAAGGTTGCCGGGGCATTACATAATCCGAACGACATCCTTCGAAAAGCATAAGTATAGTATGGGCATATGAAGGTTGTCTTTTCTTGATCTTCTGGTGCTATGGCAATTTGACTGTAACCTAAATAATCATCAGGAAAACAATAAAAGGGTTTACCTGCAAGACGGTCAAGCATTTGATCAATAAAGGGTAATGGGAAGTGATCTTTCCTAGTGGCTTTGTTTAGCTTTTGATAATCCATACAAACCCTTCAATCGGTCATAGTCCTGGTTGGAATGAGTTCATTGTTTTATTACTTACCACCGTTATACCTCCCTTTTTCGGTACACATTGTACATGACTTACCCATGTACTATTCGAGATAGGGTATATGATGCCGGAGTCAAGCCACTTGATGATTTCTTTCATTAAAACCCCTTTCATGGCATGATTCAGTCTCCTCTGGGCCTCAATCGAAGGTTTGTGAGCATCTTCCAACAAAATCTTGTGCATGCACACTGCCGGGCTAATTCCCTTCAAGTCGGCGATTGTCCACCCTATTGCCTTCTTGTGTAGCATCAACATTTTGATCAGTTTTTTTCCTGCTCAAGCTGTAACTTAGAGGAAATAATTGCATGCAATGTATTGTCGGCTCCTAAGTAAGCATATTTTAGTTACCCTGGCAACTATTTCAACTCAAGAATCGGTGGTTGTTCAATGGAGGGCTTGTTTACCTTTCTTACCTGAGTAATCCAGTGGTTCAAAGTATGTACCTGGTCGATTGACTAACCAATTTGCCTCTTCTTGTTGTTCCCCATCGATCAGTTCTTCATACTCCTCAAGTTCCTCTTGATCGGCAATGTAGTTGCCGAGGCAACTGAATCCCTCATCGAAGTCAAACTCTGCCGTGGCATGAAGAAGTTGGCATTCTTCCGGATCATCGACATGCCTTAGTGTTTGGAACACATTTAGTTTAACTTGCTGGTCATTGACCCTCATTGTGAGTTCTCCCTTTTCAACATCGATCAAGGTTCTCCCTGTTGCTAGGAAGGGTCTCCCGAGAATGATAGGTGCATGTTCATCTGCTTCACAATCCAAAACAATAAAATTAACGGGAAAAATAAATTTATCAACTTTTACCAGTATGTCTTCGATTTTTTCTTCTGGATGCACATAGGATCTATCTAGCTGTAGCATAACTGTTGTAGGTCTTGCCTTCCCGATTCCTAGTTTCTGGAAAATCGATTTAGGCATCAAGTTTATGCTAGCTCCAATGTCACATAATGCTTTCCCGACATAGTGGTTTCCGATGGAATAAGGTATTGTGAAACTTCTGAGATCCTTCAACTTGGGTGGCATGCGATTGTGCAACATGGCCACGCATCCCTCTGTTGCGACAACTGTTTCAAACTCTCCTAGCCTTGTTCTCTTGGACACAATGTCTTTCAGAAACTTGGCATAGTTCGGCATTTGTTCAATCACCTCAACCAACGGCAAGTTGATGTGGACTTGTTTTAGGGTATCAAGAAACTTCTTGAATTGATAGTCTTGCTTTTGTCGCTTCAACCTCTGTGGGAATGGTGGTGGAAGTCGGATATCTTCGATCCTTTCATTGGTCTAGAACCTGATTGATGGCATTGTCGAGGCAACTGGAGTTGCCGAGGCATTGTCAACTGGGGTTGTTGTGGCGTGCCTATCGTTGGCTGCCGCGGCATCCTTATCAATGGTTGCTGGGGCATGCTTATCGATGGTTGCCGCGGCAATTCCTGGTTCAGCAACTAAGGCTTTGCCACTGAGTTCGTCTTGTTCTTTTTTTGGAGTTTTGTTTGATGAGCGAGCTTGAGCCTCTTTAAGTTGTTGGCCACTTCTAGTGGTGATTGCCTTACATTGCTCATGGCGAGTTCCTCTTGCGACTTCAATATCGCTAGGTAAGCCTCATTGCGGTCTAGTATTCAGGTTTTGAGCAAATTGTCCGACTTGATTTTCCAATGATTTGATTACCACCTCTTGGTTTTGCAATCTCATCTCGGTCCTATTAATAAAAGCATCAGTTCCTTTTATGAAGTTACTATTCTTAGCCATATAAGATTCAGTTTTGAACATAAAAGCATTAAGAGAATTTTCCAAAGAACTATATGTTATCTGTTGTTGCTGCGGCAACTATTACCGTGGCATATTCTGCTGGAATCCCGATGCTTATGCATTCTGATTGTTCTGGTTTACAGCATCGTTGGGATTACTCCATAAAAAATCCAGGTGCTTTTTCTAAGCTAGATTGTATGTATTGGACAACACATTGTTGTTCCGGTTGTAATTCCCCACATAAAAGCTGGATTCCATATTCTGTATACATTCAAAAGAATCATGGTTACCACCACATAACTCACAAAAGAAATCCATTACCTTGACTTACTGTGTGTTGTTGGGTTTTTGCATGTTCTGGACCATCTTGGTTAGAGTGGCCAATTGTGCCAAAATTGAGTCTGATGATCACAGTTCATGTATTGTGGCTTGGCATCTAACTACTTCTCTTCTAGCAAATGGGAATTGATAATCATTCTTGGCAAGCCTGTTTAGAATTTGCATTGCTTCCTTCGACGACTTATCTAGGAGTATGTCGTTTACCGAGGCATCTAGCATCATCCTTGTTGGTGTATTCACAGCGTTGTAAAACATTGTTACTTGTGTCTACACAGGGAATCCGTATAGGCGGCATTTGTGTAGAAGTTCTCTATATCGCTCCCAAGCCTCGTACATGGATTCATCATCTGCCTTCCAAAAAGAAGTAATTTCGTTACGAAGCTTATCAGTCAAATTTGTAGGATTAAATCGAGCAAGGAAATTACGACAAAGATTGGTCCAAGATCTTATTAATCCGACAGGAATACTATTCAACCATGTTTTCGCCCTATCCCTCAATGAATATGAGAATAATCTTAGTCGTAAAACATCAGCGGTGACTCCTTGCATTTTGAATGAGTTACAAATCTCGAGGAAAAATTTAAGATGTTTTCGTGCATCTTCAGTTACTGAGCCGCCAAATTGACCAATTGTGTTGATCATATTGAACATCACTGTTTTCAACTCAAAGTGGTGGGCTTCAATTTCAGGTGTGACAACTCCTGGATTGAGTCCTTCAAGATCTTCTTCAAGATAGTCTCGAATAGTTCTATTTCGTGCAAAAATCACTCATCCTCCTGCTGGAACATCTTGATTCATATTGCCGTCTTGATTAGCCATTGCTACTCTTAACCTTTGTCTGAGTCTTTGCAAGGTTCGTTCGATTTCTAGATCAAAGGGATATTCTGGTGTAATCGGTCTCGCCCTAGTCATATACCAATGCAAAACCAAAGTTTGTTAACCCTTTCAATCTTAAACAAGAAAAATAAAAAGTGCAAGAAAATAAAAACAAAGTTGTTATTGCCAAGCCCCGGCAACGGCGCCAAAAACTTGTTGCGCTTAATAAGTGCTCCGAAATTGTGCAAGTGTACACGTCGCAAGTTATAGTATAAAAGATATCGTCTCCACAGGTATTGGTGCCACTTCAAGAATCTAATCTCTTGCACTGTAAAAAGTAAAAGAACACAAGTAGGAGATTGTAGGAGTTTGAACTAACAACTAAACTAGAAATCAATAAAGTAAAAGAAGATGTAATCAAATGAGAGATAATAGGCCAGGTTATCGTAAGTTGAGGAGTGATAGCCGATTGGATCGTCTTGGTAAAAGAGTGCAAGGGCAACTTGCGCAGCGGGGTTGCCTTGGCAACTAATCGACAGTTGTCTGGGCAACTAGCAGGGCAACTACTTGGGTGGCTGGGCAGCAACTTCAAGGTTCGGCGGAGCGTTCTTCAATGGTTTCTTCTTATCCCTAAGTCGAAACTCTAGCTATTTGTGCATGCCTTGATAATACATCCCTGCGTGAATCAAGAGTGAACAACAACCAATCTTGCGCTCCTCTTAGCCGTTGAAATCCTTAACTTATTCCTAAGACGGATTAATCTTCACCATCAATATATTGAATAAAGACCATACTCATTCGTTTCCTAAATCTAACTCTCCTGATATTTGATAAATAGATGAAGTTACGAGATCCTCTCCCAATTCACTCGCAAACAAGAAGAAAAACCAAGAATGAGTAAACCTTGAATTGAAAGTGCAAACTCTTATTACCTAAACAAAATCCAATTGTTTCTCACAACCACAAAACACAATAACCTTAGCCAAATAGATTTAGTTCATGGCTAGGTTCCAAAGAAACACAAGACAAAGAATTCCTAGCATAAACCTAATTGAACAAGAAAGAAAAAGATGAAGAATGGTTGAAGCCTTGTCGAAATCACTCCAAAGCTTTTGTCGAAGTTTCCCTTGATCTCTGATAAGTGTTCAAAAGTACTAATTTTCTTACCCTTTTTACTCATATTATTGTTAGACTTAGGCTCATATTAGTTGCATAATTAGCTATTCTTGCATTAATCCATGTTTCCTTCCATCGTTGAGCTTGATTACATAACTTGGTAGTTTTTGTGGAAAAGATGCTGCTTTGGTGTGCTTTGTGTGTGTATGTGCAGGATCACCTGCCAAAGCAATGCCGAGCTAGTTGCTAGGGCAATGCATGAAGGATATGCCGAGCTAGTTGCCAGGGCAATGCATGAAGGAGACGCCGAGCCAGTTGCCATGGCAATTGTCGACAAAGAGAAAATGCAATAGGGATGTCGAAATTAATGACTATACAAGCCCAAGATGACGTGGAGCAAAGCCCAAACCCAAAGGAATTTGATTTCCATGCAGAGATTAAAGAAGAATTAAATTCCAAGAAGATAGTAGAAGTTCTAGTAGGAATACAATTATAATAAAGAATTATATTCTTTAAAGATAATTTAATTCCAACTCAAACTCCTCCTCAAAGAAGGAATTTGGCCTAGCCCTATAAATAGCAAGGAGATTTCGACCATCCATAGGGAGAGCATTAGGGGAAATTTCGACAAGTCCAAGGGAGAAAGCAAGGGGAATTTTCGACAAGCATCTAGGGCAAGGGATTTTCGACAAGCTTCATCTTTTCTTCCTTGTTCGATTGGGTTCATGCTAGGGATTATTTATCTTGTGTTTCTTTGGAACCTAGCCATGAACTAAATCTACTTGGCTATGGTTATTGTGTTTTGTGGTTGTGAGAAACTATTGGTTTTTTTTTTAGGTAATAAGAGTTTGCACTTTTCTATTTCAAGGTTTATTCATTATTGGTTCTTATTTTTGTTTGCGAGTGAATTGGGAGAGGATCTCGTGATTTCATCTATTTATCTAATATCGGGAGAGTTAGATTCAAGAAACGAATGAATATGATCTTTATTCAATCTATTGATGGTGAAGATTAATCCGGCTTAGGAATAAGTTAAGGATTTCAACGGCTAAGAGGAGCGCAAGATTGGTTGTTGTTCACCCTTGATTCACGCAGGGATGTATTATCAAGGCATGCACAAGTAGCTAGAGTTTCGACTTAGGATAAGAAGAAACCATTGAAGAACGCTCTGCCGAACCTTGAAGGTTGCTGCCCAGAAGCCCAAGTAGTTGCCCAACTAGTCGCCCAGGCGACCATCGATTAGTTGCCAAGGCAACCTCGTTCTGCAAGTTGCCACGGCAACTGAGTTGCCCGTTCATTCTTTTACCAAAACAATCCAATCGGCTATCACACCTCAACTCACGATAACCTGGCCTATCTCTCTCTCATTCAATCTCATCTATTCATTTACTTTATTGCTTTCTAGATTAGTTATTAGTTAAACTCCTATAATCATTTATTTGTGTTTTTACTTTTTACAGTGCAAGAGACTAGATTCTTGAAGTGGCACCAATCCCTGTGGAGACGATATCTTTTATACTATAACTTGCAACGTGTATACTTGCACAATTACGTAGCACTTATCACACGCAACAAGTTTTTGGCGCCGTTGCCGGGGATTGGCAATAGCGACTTTGTTTTTATTTTCTTGCACTTTCTTTTTATTTTTCTTGTTTAAAATTCAAAGGGCTAACAAACTGGTTTTACATTGGTATATGACCAGTGCGAGACCAACTTCACCAGAATATCCCTTTGATCCAGAAATCGAACGAACCTTACAAAGACTTAGACGAAGGATAAGAGAAGCAATGGCAAATCAAGACGGCAATATGAATCAAGATGTTCGAGTAGGAGGAGGAGTGATTCTTGCATGAAATAGAACTATTCGAGACTATCTTGAAGAAGATCTTGATGGACTTAACCCAGTTGTTGTCGCACCTGAAATTGAAGCCGACCACTTTGAGTTGAAACCGGTAATGTTTAATATGATCAACACAATTGGTCAATTTAGTGGCTCAGCAACTGAAGATGCACGGCAACATCTGAAATCTTTCCTCAAGATTTACAACTCGTTCAAGATACACGGAGTCACCCCCGATGTATTACGATTAAGATTATTCCCCTATTCACTGAGGGATAGGGCGAAAGCATGGTTGAATAGCATTCCTGGCGGATCCATAGCATCTTGGACTGATCTTTGTCGTGATTTCCTTGCTAGATTTAATCCTACAAATTTGACTGATAAGCTTCGTAACGACATTACTTCTTTTCGGCAGGCAGATGATGAATCCATGTACGAGGCTTGGGAGCGATATAGAGAACTTCTACACAAATGCCCCTTACACGGATTCCCGGTGTGGACTCAAGTAACAATGTTTTACAACGCTGTGAATACACCAACAAGGATGATTCTAGATGCCTCGGCAAACGACATACTCCTAGATAAGTCACCGGAAGGAGCAATGCAAATTTTAAATAGGCTGGCCAAGAATGACTATCAATTCCCATCTACTAGAAGAGGAGGAGTTAGACGCCAAGCCACAATACATGAACTAGGATCATCAGATTCAATTTCGGCACAATTGGCCACTTTAACCAAGATGGTCCAGAATATGCAAAAACTAAACAACACACATGAAGTCAAGGTAATGGATTCTTTTTGTGAGTTATGTGGTGATAACCAAAATTCTTCTGAATGTATGCAGAATCCGGAATCTAGCTTCTATGTGGGGAATTACAATCGGAGCAATAATGTGATGTCCAATACATACAATCCAGCTTGGAAGAAGCACCCAAATTTTTCATGGAGTAATCACAACAATGCTCTAAACCAGAACAATCAGAATGCACAAGCATCGGGATTCAGCGAGAATATGCCACGACAATGGATGCCGTAGCAACAACCGACAACATCTAGTTCTTTGGAAAATTCTCTAAATGCTTTTATGATGAAAACTGAATCTTTATGGCTGAGAATAGTAATTTCATAAAAAGAACTGATGCTTTTATTAACAGGACCGAGATGAGATTGCAAAACCAAGAGGCGGCAATCAAATCATTGGAAAATCAAGTCAGACAGTTTGCTCAAAATCTGAATACTAGACCACAAGGAGGTTTACCTAGCGATACTGAAGTCGCAAGAGGAACTGGCCATGAGCAATGTAAGGCGATCACCACTAGAAGTGGCCAACAACTTAGAGAGGTTCAAACCCGCTCATCAAACAAAACTCCACAAAAGATCAAGATGAACCTAGCGGCAAAGCCTCAGATGCTGAACCAGGAATTGCCGCGGCAATCGACAATAAGCATGCCTCGGCAACCGACGATAAAGACGCCTCGGCAACTTGTGAAAAGCATGCCTCGGCAACCCCAGTTGATAATGCCTCGGCAACTCCAAATGTCCCGGCAATGCCGTCAATCAGGTTTCAAACCAATGAAAGGATCGAAGATATCCATCTTCCACCACCATTCCCACAAAGGTTGAAGCGACAAAAGCAAGAATACCAATTCAAGAAGTTTCTTGATATCCTAAAGCAAGTCCACATCAACTTGCCACTGGTGGAAGCAATTGAACAAATGCCAAACTATGCCAAGTTTCTTAAAGACATTGTGTCCAAGAGAACAAGGCTAGGAGAGTTTGAAACAGTTGCCGCAACAGAGGGATGCATGGCAATGTTGCACAATCGTATGTCACCCAAGTTGAAGGATCCCGGAAGTTTCACAATACCCTGTTCTATTGGAAATCACTATGTCTGGAAAGCACTATGCGACCTAGGGGCTAGCATAAACTTGATGCCTAAATCGGTTTTCTAGAAATTAGGAATCGGGAAGGCAAGACCTACAACAGTTATGCTGCAGCTAGCCGACAGATCCTATGTGCATCCAGAGGGAAAAATCGAGGACATACTGGTAAAAGTTGATAAATTTATTTTTCCCGCTGACTTTATTGTTTTGGATTGTGAAGCAGATGAGCATGCACCTATCATTCTCGGGGAGACCATTCCTAGCAACAGGGAGAACCTTGATCGACGTTGAAAAGGGAGAACTCACAATGAGGGTGAATGGCCAGTAGGTCAAACTAAATGTGTTCCAAACACTAAGTCATGCCGATGATCCAGAAGAATGCCAACTACTTCATGCCACGATAGAGTTTAACTTCGATGAGGAATTTAGTTGCCTCAGCAACTACATTGTCGATCAAGAGGAACTTGAGGAGTATGAAGAACCGGTCGATGAGGAACAACAAGAAGAGGCAAATTGGCTAGTCAACCGACCAGGTACATACTTTGAACCACTGGATTACTCAGGTAAGGAAGGTAAACTCGAAAAACCCTCTATCGAACAACCACCGATTCTTGAGTTGAAACAATTGCCTGAGCAACTAAAATATGTATACTTAGGGACCGATAATACATTGCCTGTAATTATTTCTTCTAAGTTACAGCCTGAGCAGGAAAAGAAGCTGATCAAGATGTTGAAGCTACACAAAAAGGCAATAGGGTGGACAATTGCCGACTTGAAAGGAATTAGCCCGGCGGTGTGCATGCACAAGATCTTGTTGGAAGATGATCACAAACCTTCAATTGAGGCCCAGAGGAGACTGAATCATGCCATGAAAGGGGTTGTAATGAAAGAAATCATCAAGTGGCTTGACGCCGACATTATATACCCTATCTCCGATAGTACGTGGGTAAGTCTGGTACAATGTGTACCAAAAAGGGAGGTATAACAGTGGTAAGCAATGAAAATAATGAACTTATCCCAACCAGGACTGTGACCGGTTGGAGGGTTTGTATAGACTATCGAAAGCTGAACAAAGCCACTAGGAAAGATCACTTCCCATTACCCTTTATTGATCAAATGCTTGACCGTCTTGCAGGTAAACCCTTTTATTGTTTTCTTGATGGTTATTCAGGTTACAATCAGATTGCCATAGCACCAGAAGATCAAGAAAAGACAACCTTCACATGCCCATACGGTACTTATGCCTTCCGAAGGATGCCGTTCGGATTGTGTAACGCACCGACAACCTTCCAAAGATGCATGATGGCGCTCTTTTCAGACATGGTCGAAGACTTTCTTGAGATCTTCATGGATGATTTTTCGGTTTTTGGTAATGACTTCTATAATTGTCTCGAAAATTTAGAGAGGGTGTTGGCAAGATGCGAAGAAACTAATTTAGTCCTCAATTGGGAGAAATGCCATTTTATGGTAGATGAAGGAATAGTGCTCGACCACAAGATTTCATCCAAGGGAATTGAAGTAGACAAAGCCAAGGTGGACGTGATCGAGAGATTACCCCCACCAAATTCGGTTAAAGGAATTCGAAGTTTTCTCGGACATGCAGGTTTTTACAGGAGGTTCATTCATAATTTTTCTAAAATCACTAAACCCTTGTGTAATCTGCTTGAACAGGATAAAGTCTTCGATTTTGATGATTCTTGCACTCAAGCATTCGAAACCTTAAAGAAAAAGCTTGCCTCGACGCCCATTGTCGTTCCACCAGATTGGACGCTATCTTTTGAGCTCATGTGTGATGCAAGTGATTTCGCGGTAGGAGCAGTCCTAGGCCAACGCATAGGTAAGACCTTCCATGTGATATACTATGCTAGTAAAACTCTTAATGGTGCTCAAGTGAATTACACAACAACAGAGAAAGAGTTACTAGCTGTAGTTTTCGCATTTGACAAGTTCCGATCCTATTTAATTGGTACAAAGGTAATTGTTCATACGGACCATTCGGCAATCAAATACTTATTTGCTAAAAAGGATGCTAAACCTCGTTTGATTCGTTGGATATTACTTTTACAAGAATTTGATATTGAAATTAAGGACAGGAAAGAAACAAAAAACCAAGTGGCCGATCACTTATCACGTCTGGAACGCAATAGGGAAGAGGACGCGGATCTAGAGATATGCGATGCATTCCCGAATGAACAAATTTTAGTTGCCTCGGCAACCCACGACGCCTCGGCAACCCTTGACGCCTCGGCAACCCTCGACGCCTCGGCAACCATGGATGAACACGCCTCGGCAACTCTCGATGCCGCAGCAGAATTTGACGCGCACGCCTCGGCAATCTTGGGAGCAGTCGCCATGGCAGCACATGCCTCGGCAATACCCTGGTACGCGGATTTAGTTAACTTCCTTGTTTGTGGTATTTTTCTTTATGGCATTACTCACCAAGGGAAGAAGCGATTCCGCCATGATGCTAAGCATTACTTTTGGGACGAGCCTCTTTTGTTTAAACAATGTGCAGATCAGGTTATACGCCGATGTGTCCCTGAAGAAGAGCAACAAAATGTACTCTGGCAATGCCATTCTTCACCCTGTGGAGGACATTTTGGAGGAAGTCGTACCGCGGCCAAAGTTTGCAATCCGGTTTGTATTGGCCAACATTGTACAAAGATGCCCAAGACTTTTACAAGCAATGTGATCGTTGCTAGAGGACGGGCAATATCTCTAGACGACATGAGATGCCGCTCCAGAACATCATCGAGGTGGAATTGTTCGATGTATGGGGGATAGATTTTATGGGACCTTTCCCATCTTCATTCTGCAACCTCTACATTCTACTTGCCGTCGACTACGTGTCTAAATGGGTGGAGGCAGTTGCAGTTCCCAACAACGATTCGAAGACCGTGCAATGATTCTTGCAGAAAAATATATTTACACGGTTTGGGATGCCGAGAGCAATTATCAGCAATGAAGGCAAGCATTTTGACAACAAACTAATTGCCAAGATGTTGCAACGCTTCGGTATATCACACAAGATCGCCACGGCATATCACCCACAAACCAACGGGCAAGCAGAAATTTCCAACCGGGAATTGAAGGGTATACTCGAGAAAGTCGTAAATCCCTCAAGGAAGGATTGGTCATTAAGACTAGATGACGCACTTTGGGCATATCGCACTGCATTCAAAACACCCT
Source organism: Hibiscus mutabilis (assembly GCA_019671005.1). Taxonomy (NCBI): domain Eukaryota; kingdom Viridiplantae; phylum Streptophyta; class Magnoliopsida; order Malvales; family Malvaceae; genus Hibiscus; species Hibiscus mutabilis. The sequence goes on from CM033732.1 coordinate 11,141,343, forward strand.
TAGGTATGTCCCCCTTCCGACTTGTCTATGGTAAAACATGTCATCTACAGGTGGAAATCGAGCACAAGGCGTACTGGGCAATCAAGACCGTGAATATGGATTGGGAAAGTGCCGGACAAAAGCGTTTGATGGATCTCAATGAGATAGAAGAATTCCGTGCACTCGCCTATAACAATGCATGAATCTACAAGGAGAAAACAAAGCGATGGCATGACAAGAAACTATTGCCACGGCAATTCACGCCAGGGCAACTAGTTCTCCTATTCAATTCTCGGATAAAACTTTTCCCGGGAAAGCTGAAATCAAGATAGTCAGGACCATTCGAAGTCGTCAAACCATTCTCCCACGGTGCTGTGATAATCAAGTCCATCTCTGACAACCATGAATTCAAAGTTAATGGACAAAGATTGAAGCACTACAATGGTGCCCATGTGGAACGTAACAAGGAAGTGGTCAACTTAGGAGATGCATGAGCATGCTCTCCTCTCAGTATTTTCTTTTTCCTTTTCTTTTTATTTTCATTTTTATTTTTAGGAGATATTTTATTTTTTCTTCATTATCTTTAGTTTTCAGGTTTTCTTTGTTTTCTTTTTCACAACAAGACTCACAACTACTATGCTAAGGAAATTTACTGCCGAGATCCTTGCCGCGGCAACCAATGAAGAAGATGCCGCGGCAACCTACATCGTGCCTATACAAGCTGATGCCACGACAACCAACCCTGAAGATGCCATGGCAACCAAAGCTAAAGACATCCCGGCAACAAGAAAACAACCATCGCATTCAAGCAAGAGAATCAAGACACCGACCAAAAGGAAACTAATCATCTACGATGACGAACTCTCGGAGTAAGTCCTCGTATGCATTTTTATTTTTTATTTTTCGTTATTTTTATGCATGCATTGAGGAAAATGCCTCACTCGAGTTTGGGGGGGATTGTTATTAGTAGTTAACATGTTTAGTTACATTCATCTTAAGTATTACATTTAGGATACATAAATTGCTTGCCATGCCTTTAATTGGAACAAAAATTGCTTAGATTTGATGAATATTCGATGATGACTTTGCCAATGCACTTAATTGATAGAATTTTTATTGTAGGATAACCATGGAAAAACTTAGAATTTTACTATGATGCTAAATTTGATGAAACACTGTTGTGGTCTGATTGATTTAAGGAATTCTAGTGAACTTAGGTTGATAATTAACAAATTGGGGGATTAGAATAAAAACTGGATGAATGCTAGAGGTACCCGAAATTGGCTCTAGCATGTGCTAAAAAAAATTGATCACTAGAGGTGCCCGAAACCGGCTCTAGTCGATTAAATTAACTTAAGAAAACTAAAAACTAAACACTAGAGGTGCCCAAAACTGGCTCTAGTTAAAACATGTTAAAAAGAACCCAATGAAGTAATTTGAAAACCTATTGTTTGCATAGGATCCGAAAAATCAACTTGCACACAACTCCGCACACACTCACAAGCATTATAGTTTGATTCCGAGTAACTCCTAAGTTTTCTGAAAAATAAAAAACCAATCATACTTTGTGCCCCGGTCCAGAGAATTGAAATCAATTTCAAAGCTAAGTTTGTGAAAATTGAAGTCTTGGCAGGGTAATTATGAGTTTGCATTGCTTGAGGACAAGCAATAGTTCGAGTTTGGGGGTGTGATAAGTGTTTAAAAGTACTAATTTTGTTACCCTTTTTACTCATATTATTGTTAGACTTAGGCTCATATTAGTTGCATAATTAGCTATTCATGCATTAATCCATGTTTCCTTCCATCGTTGAGCTTTATTACATAACTTGGTAGTTTTTGTGGAAAAGATGTTGCTTTGGTGTGCTTTGTGTGTGTATGTGCAGGATCACTTGCCAAAGCAATGCCGAGCTAGTTGCCAGGGCAATGCATGAAGGATATGCCGAGCTAGTTGCCAGGGCAATGCATGAAGGAGACGCCGAGCCAGTTGCCATGGCAATTGTCGACAAAGAGAAAATGCAATAGGGATGTCGAAATTAATGACTATACAAGCCCAAGATGACGTGGAGCAAAGCCCAAACCCAAAGGAATTTGATTTCCATGCAGAGATTAAAGAAGAATTAAATTCCAAGAAGATAGGAGAAGTTCTAGTAGGAATACAATTATAATAAAGAATTATATTCTTTAAAGATAATTTAATTCCAACTCAAACTCCTCCTCAAAGAAGGACTTTGGCCTAGCCCTATAAATAGCAAGGAGATTTTGACCATCCATAGGGAGAGCATTAGGGGAAATTTCGACAGGTCCAAGGGAGAAAGCAAGGGGAATTTTCGACAAGCATCTAGGGCAAGGGATTTTCGACAAGCTTCATCTTTTCTTCCTTGTTCGATTGGGTTCATGCTAGGGATTATTTATCTTGTGTTTCTTTGGAACCTAGCCATGAACTAAATCTACTTGGCTATGGTTATTGTGTTTTGTGGTTGTGAGAAACTATTGGTTTTTGTTTAGGTAATAAGAGTTTGCACTTTTCTATTTCAAGGTTTATTCATTCTTGGTTCTTATTCTTGTTTGCGAGTGAATTGGGAGAGGATCTCATGATTTCATCTATTTATCTAATATCGGGAGAGTTAGATTCAAGAAACGAATGAATATGATCTTTATTCAATCTATTGATGGTGAAGATTAATTCGGCTTAGGAATAAGTTAAGGATTTCAACGGCTAAGAGGAGCGCAAGATTGGTTGTTGTTCACCCTTGATTCACGCAGGGATGTATTATCAAGGCATGCACAAGTAGCTAGAGTTTCAACTTAAGGATAAGAAGAAACCATTGAAGAATGCTCTGCCGAACCTTGAAGGTTGCTGCCCAGAAGCCCAAGTAGTTGCCCAACTAGTCGCCCAGGCGACCATCGATTAGTTGCCAAGGCAACCCCGTTGTGCAAGTTGCCACGACAACTGAGTTGCCCGTGCACTCTTTTACCAAAACGATCCAATCGGCTATCACACCTCAACTCACGATAACCTGGCCTATCTCTCTCTCATTCGATCTCATCTATTCATTTACTTTATTGCTTTCTAGATTAGTTATTAGTTAAACTCCTATAATCCTTTATTTGTGTTTTTACTTTTTACAGTGCAAGAGACTAGATTCTTGAAGTGGCACCAGTCCCTGTGGAGACGATATCTTTTATACTATAACTTGCAACGTGTATACTTGCACAATTGCGTAGCACTTATCACACGCAACAATCTCTTTGTCAAAAATTCTCTCTTCTCTCCCCCTCTGGAGTTGACGGCTTGGTCCTCAATTTATATGGCTAGGTCAAAGTCTTTTTTGAGGAGGAAGTTAAGTTGGAATTAAATATCTTTAAAGAATATAATTCTTTATTATATTTAAATTCCTTCTAGAACTTCTCCTATCTTCTTGGGATTTAATTTCTCTTTAACCTTTTCATAGAAATCAAACTCCTTTGGGATTTAACTTTGCTCCACGTCATCTTGGGCTTATCTAGTCATCAATTTCGACTACCATATCATCTTATCCCTTATCAAAAATTGCCCTGGCAACTAGCTCGACATATCTTTCATGCGTTGCCCTGGCAACTGATTCCAGCCTTGCTTTGGCAAGTGATTCTGCACACACACACAAAACACACCAAAGCAATATCTTTTTCCACAAAACTAAGCAAAATATGAAATCAAGCCACCAAGGAAACAATGCAAACATGCATGAATGGCTAATAATGAAACTAATATGAGCCTAAGTCTAGCAATAATATGAATAAAAAAGGTAATAAAAATAGTACTTTTGAACACTTAACAATTCCCTCTGATATTATTATTGTACCATGTTGCGTGTGATAAGTGCTACGCAAATGTGCAAGTATACACGTCGCAAGTAATAAACTGATATGAGTATCGAGTATCGTCTCCACAAGGATTGGTTTGGGCCACTTTGCTTAAGTTTCTGCACTGTGAAAAGTAAAAACACAATTGATAATATGAGTTCTAATTAACGAGTAAACTAAGAGCAATAAACTAAAAGAATAGATTAAAGAAAAAGAGATAATAGGCCAGGTTATCGTGAGTTGAGGTGTGATAGCCGATTGGATCGTCTTGGTAAAAGAGTGCACGGGCAACTCAGTTGTCGTGGCAACTTGCACAGCGGGGTTGCCTTGGCAACTAATCGATGGTTGCCTGGGCAACTAGCTGGGCAACTACTTGGGCGTCTGGGCAGCAACTTCAAGGTTCGGCGAAGCGTTCTTCAATGGTTTCTTCTTATCCCTAAGTCGAAACTCTAGTTACTTGTGCATGCCTTGATAATACATCCCTGCGTGAATCAAGGGTGAACAACAACCAATCTTGCGCTCCTCTTAGCCGTTGAAATCCTTAACTTATTCCTAGGCCGGATTAATCTTCACCATCAATAGATTGAATAAAGACCATACTCATTCGTTTCTTGAATCTAACTCTCCGGATATTAGATAAATAGATGAAGTTAGGAGATCCTCTCCCAATTCACTCACAAACAAGAATAAAAGCCAAGAATGAGTAAACCTTGAATAGAAAAGTGCAAACTCTTATTACCTAAACAAAATCCAATTGTTTCTCACAACAACAAAACACAATAACCCCAACCGATCAAGTTAGTTCATGGTTGGGTTCAAAAGATATACAAAGAATAATCCCCAAACCATGAATCTAATGGAAGCAAAGAAGAAGAAGAAGTCGAAATTTCCCCTAATGCTCTCTATGTAGTTGTCAAAATTCCTCTAGCTATTTATAGGGCTAGGCCAAAGTCCTTTGAGGAGGAGTTTGAGTTGGAGTTAAATTATCTTTAAAGAATATAATTCTTTATTATAATTGTATTCCTACTAGAACTTCTCCTATCTTCTTGGAATTTAATTATTCTTTAATCTCTGCATAGAAATCAAATTCCTTTGGGTTTGGGCTTTGCTCCACGTCATCTTGGGCTTGTATAGTCATTAATTTCGACATCCCTACTGCATTTTCTCTTTGTCGACAATTGCCATGGCAACTAGCTCGGCGTCTCCTTCATGCATTACCCTGGCAACTAGCTCGGCATATCCTTCATGCATTGCCCTGACAACTAGCTCGGCATTGCTTTGGCAAGTGATCCTGCACATACACACACAAAAACACACCAAAGCAGCATCTTTTTCCACAAAAATCACCAAGTTATGTAATCAAGCTCAACAGTGGAAAGAAACATGAATTAATGCATGATTAACTAATTATGCAACTAATATGAGCTTAAGTATAACAATAATATGAGTAAAAAGGGTAATAAAAATAGTACTTTTGAACACTTATCACGCCCCCAAACTCGAACTATTGCTTGTCCTCAAGCAATGCAAACTCATAATTACCTTCCAAGACTTAAATCATCAAAGACATGCTTCAAACTTGAATTCAAACCTCGGAACCGTGGCACAAAGTATGATCACCTTTTAATTTTTCGGATAGCACAAAAAATTATCCGGAACCAAACTATAATGCTCGTGACAATGTCTGTGCGTAGTTGTGTACAAGTTGATTTTCAAGATTCTATGCGAACAATAGGCTTTTATCAATTTAATTATCGGGGCATTTGTTTTTTATTTTCACTAGAGCCAATTTCGGGCACCTCTAGCAAAGTAAGCTATTTCTCATTTTATTTTAGTCGACTAGAGCCAATTTCGGGCACCTCTAGTGATTCTTTAATGTGCATTAACTACTAGAGCCAGTTTCGGGCACCTCTAGCAAGAAAGAGCAATTACTACTAGGGCCAGTTTTGGGCACCTCTAGCAAGAAATTAACTTTTAATTTTCAATTTTAAATTTACCCTAATTTTAAGCAACCTAAGTTCACTAAGTTTCTTTCAATCAACAAGCCACAACCATGTAGAAAAAAATCAGCATCATAGTAAAATTCTAAGTTCTTTTCATGCAATCCTAAAATTAAAGGTTCTTTCAATTAAGTGCAGTGGCAAAAATTCATCATTGGATATTCAACAAGTCTTAAGCAATTAAATCAAATTAAAGGCATGACAAGTAACATATGCAACCTATATGTGATTGCTAAAGATGAATGCAACTAAACATGAAACTAACTAGAAACCAACACCCCCCAAACTCGAGAGAAACATTGTCCTCAATGCACGTAAAAGTGAACAAAAAAAATTTAAAAGAAACTAAATGAAATGAGTTAGTCAGAGAGGTCATCACCTCGAGTGATAAGTTTCCTTCGTGTCGTTTGCTTGATTCAATTTTCGGTCAGTCGTTGAATGCTTGTGGCTGGTACCGCGTGAATAGCATTGCCTTGATTTGGTCCTTGTTTGCCGATGCAGGTTTACTTGCATGGGCATCAGTAGTTCCCGAATCCATAGTTGTTGCCTGGGCATCGCCAGTTTCTGTTGTGGTTGCTGTGGCAAGTAGTCGGTAGTGAATTTCCTTAGCATGGTGTTTGTGAGTCTTGTTGTGGAAAAGAAAACCTGGAAACTAATGAGAATGAAGAAAAATAAAATATATCCTAACAAATAAAGAGAAAAAAATAACAAAAAATAATAGAACAAAATAGTTCAAAAAAATAAAAATAAAAATAAATGTATCAGTAGTTGCCGTGGCGTCGAGGGTTGCCGAGGCATGCACATTCATGGTTGCCGAGGCGTCAGGGGTTGCCGAGGTGTGCGCGTCCATGGTTGCCGAGGCGTGCGTATCAGGAGTTGCTGCGGAGTTGAAGGTTGCCGTTTTCGATACTTCTTACAGTCCATCCGCACCCTCCATCGGGTGATAGTATTGCCCAAAAAGAGTTTGGCCAATGTGCTTGCCACTACTCCCTTTTGCGTTACCATGGTGGAGGTGTCTTTCTTCTTTGTTCGCTTGTAGTCCATGTATACTCTCCACCTTTCTACTATTCCTGGAGGCACAAATATATTAATAGGAAAAATTATATCCATTCTCAACCATTCAATTACCTCATTCTTGTCGACTTCTATCATGGTTGGATGTAGCCTTTGTTGTCGTGGCAATTGCTGCTCAAGCCAATTGCCGTGGCAATCAGTTGTCAAATTTTGCTTTAAGTCAAGGGAAGAATCAATTTTCTGAAGAGGTTTATGAATCCAAACACCTTTTTCTTTTGGCCTCTCAAACATCTCCATCAGTAGAGATTTCGATGGCTTCAAGTCTACCAACCTCGATTCCTCAAGACATACCTGCAATGGACGAGGTAAGTTTTTAAAGAATTCAAAAGGTTCAACTATTACCTGCTCATATTCCATTGGCAAAGTATTATCATCTCGTTGATCTTGCATGTGGTCGTGTAATTGCCGTGGCAATCGTAGATGAGAGCAATCTACAGATTCCTACTTCAACATCGACGTTGTAACCTTCTGGGCATCAGGTTCCTCAGAATTTGCTGTAGTATTGTTGTTCTCAGCTTCACCGAGCGTTGTCGAGGCATTGCTCTGTTTAGGCTCCTCAATCATTGCCGAGGCAATTTGTTGTTCAAGCTCATCATGTGTTGGGCAGTCTCTCTTATTGGCATCCTCTTGACTTTGAGGTTCTAGTTGTTCCTCACACATCAGAGAGATTTCTTTGTATTGCTCCTTATCCTCTTGCCTTGGGACATCAGTATCCCTAGGAATGAATTGTTGGTGCATGTTATCCATGACATATGTGGATCTCCCCAATTGATCTTCTGAATCCCCTAAGGTTGCATCCCACTGAGCTATCCTCATATCCATAGATTTTGATAGTTCTCGAATCTCTTCAATTGATCCGTCAAGTCTAGCCAAGGAAGCTAGTAACGTTTCCTTCAAGGAATTGGAATGCTCTTGAAAAGGACTACATTGCCATGGCGTATCTGTTGTTGCGGCAAAATTGTTATGGTAAAAACAATTTTGAGCTTTTTGACCATACCATGAAGAATTTTGCTGCTGGTTCCCTCTATGGTCCTCCATGTAGTTATATGCACCGAAAATGTGAGGGCAATTTTCAAACACATGATGTTCTCCACACATAGCACAAGATTTTTCCACGGTATAAGTTCTTTGGGCTTTTCTCGGTTGGTATAGGTAATCATCAAAGGGTGCAAGGAACTCTTGATTGGATTGATTCATATCTTCCAACATCATCTCTCGAATAGATTGGCATTTATTTCCCGACATGTTGATGTTCCTTAACTTGTAGCGCACCTAAATTTTTTTTTTGATAAAACAAACAAAAAGAAAAGTTAGTAAAACTAAGAGAAAAAAAATGCATTAACAAAAACAACTAACACCAATTGCGAATCCCCGACAACGGCGCCAAAAACTTGTTGCGTGTGATAAGTGCTACGCAAATGTGCAAGTATACACGTCGCAAGTAATAAAGTGATATGAGTATCGAGTATCGTCTCCACAGGGATTGGTTTGGGCCACTTTGCTTAAGTTACTGCACTGTGAAAAGTAAAAACACAATTGATAATAGGAGTTCTAATTAACGAGTAAACTAAGAGCAATAAACTAAAAGAATAGATTAAAGAAAAAGAGAGAATAGGCCAGGTTATCGTGAGTTGAGGTGTGATAGCCGATTGGATCGTCTTGGTAAAAGAGTGCACGGGCAACTCAGTTGCCGTGGCAACTTGCACAGCGGGGTTGCCTTGGCAACTAATCGATGGTTGCCTGGGCAACTAGCTGGGCAACTACTTGGGCGTCTGGGCAGCAACTTCAAGGTTCGGCGAAGCATTCTTCAATGGTTTCTTCTTATCCCTAAGTCGAAACTCTAGTTACTTGTGCATGCCTTGATAATACATCCCTGCGTGAATCAAGGGTGAACAACAACCAATCTTGCGCTCCTCTTAGCCGTTGAAATCCTTAACTTATTCCTAGGCCGGATTAATCTTCACCATCAATAGATTGAATAAAGACCATACTCATTCGTTTCTTGAATCTAACTCTCCCGATATTAGATAAATAGATGAAGTTACGAGATCCTCTCCCAATTCACTCGCAAACAAGAATAAAAGCCAAGAATTAGTAAACCTTGAATAGAAAAGTGCAAACTCTTATTACCTAAACAAAATCCAATTGTTTCTCACAACAACAAAACACAATAACCCCAACCAATCAAGTTAGTTCATGGTTGGGTTCAAAAGATATACAAAGAATAATCCCCAAACCATGAATCTAATGGAAGCAAAGAAGAAGAAGTCGAAATTTCCCCTAATGCTCTCTATGGAGTTGTCGAAATTCCTCTAGCTATTTATAGGGCTAGGCCAAATTCATTCTTTGAGGAGGAGTTTGAGTTGGAATTAAATTATCTTTAAAGAATATAATTCTTTATTATAATTGTATTCCTACTAGAACTTCTCCTATCTTCTTGGAATTTAATTCTTCTTTAATCTCTGCATGGAAATCAAATTCCTTTGGGTTTGGGCTTTGCTCCACGTCATCTTGAGCTTGTATAGTCATTAATTTCGACATCCCTATTGCATTTTCTCTTTGTCGACAATTGCCATGGCAACTGGCTCGGCGTCTCCTTCATTCATTGCCCTGGCAACTAGCTCGGCATATCCTTCATGCATTGCCCTGGCAACTAGCTCGGCATTGCTTTGGCAAGTGATCCTGCACATACACACACAAAAACATACCAAAGCAGCATCTTTTTCCACAAAAATCACCAAGTTATGTAATCAAGCTCAACAGTGGAAAGAAACATGAATTAATGCATGAATAACTAATTATGCAACTAATATGAGCTTAAGTCTAACAATAATATGAGTAAAAAGGGTAATAAAAATAGTACTTTTGAACACTTATCATACCACAATCTCTATTGATGGGGATGCTTGAAAAGCATGAACAAAATGGTGGTTAGATGCCTGAAAAATTTTAGCGAATTGGTCCTTCACTTGATTTACACAAAATTTTAGCAAAGGATTGCTACGACAATTGGCTGGAGCAGCAAATGTCACCGCAATGAAGGCTATGTCCAACTATGATGGAAATCGATGAGAATGAGGTAATCAAATGGTTGGATTTCAAAATTGTTGCTCACATTGAATTTATATCGTCTAGGATAGTAGCAAGGTGGAGGGTACGTATAGACTTCAAAGGAAAATGAAAGAAATATACCATCACCAAGGCGACACAAGTGAGAATGGTTGTAATCACATTGGCCCAACACTTTTTTGGGCAGAACTTTCACTCGCTGGAGGGTGCGGATGGAAAGTATATAAATGACTCTCCTAGGCAACCCTTTTCACAATGCAATAATAAATTGGAGCTTATTGTGGGTGTACTCGAATTTCACTAGGTGTGTTCTTCTAAATAAGAGGAAGCTGATGATGCCAAAGTTGAACTAGAACCAGATGAGGCACTTGCAGACCAAGCTAAGCTAATAGAAAAAAAAAGAAGATGATGCAAAAATTGTCATTGTATCTGAGGTTATGGATGCAAATGCTGAGAAAATAATGTTGTAGCGAGAAGAAGAAGCACCATGCAGCCACATCGGGAGCAAAGAAACACTGAGTTAGTTAGTTTTTATTTTTTTTGTTTGTTCTGATCATGCATTTCATGTAGTTGTTGTTTTCCTTTTGTTACTACATTTTGTCATTGTAATTGCATCTAGTTTTATTGTCATTGCATTTATCATTGCAATTGTATTTTGTCATTTGCATTCTGTTTTTGCATTAAGGACAATATAATCTTTAAGTTTAGGGGCATTCACCCAGGGTTTTAAATGCATCCCCATTTCAAAATGTTTTTTAAGCAAATGCAAGGTTCATTTTGTGCTATAAGTTTTTTATTACATTCGATGTGTAATTCTTGAATCATGATTGTCAATGAATTGGTTGGATACATGTGATGGAATGTTGTATTAGAATTCTATTATGAATAGATTTGGTTGCTTGAGTAATGGAGGCCTAACATTATCTCTTAGATCTTGGGTGAATCTGCCTAGTTTAGCTACTATTATATATGTTTATAGATCCTATTATGTGTAAATAAAGAACACTCCAATGTGGGTGCATAATGAAAGTAGCTTAAGAGGGAACACTCCAATGCATACGTTAGAAAAATAAATCCGGCCGAAGGCTGTCGTTGCATGAGTGTGTGTCTAAGCAATGAAGTACTCCCTGGGTTTATTGCACAACATCTTACTTCTTAGGAATTTAGAGTGCATTCATGCAATGATATCCCTTTCTGTTTATAAAAAAAGAAATAAAAAGAAAACAAATGTATGCTTATATAGTATAATTAAATCAATATTGTTTAGGTAGAAAGAATCTGTGATGTGGGGCATGATGCTAAGTATTGATAAAATTCCAAGTTCATTCATTCATATTCCTGAGTTGTCGATACATTCTTCTATCATGCAGATGTAATTGATTCATTGATAGTTGAGATAATTCAAGTAGCTAGAATGTTCATCAAATTGTGCTTAACCTTGCTGCTTTTTATTTTGCTTGAGGACAAGCAAAAGCTTAAGTTTAGGAGTGTGATGGTACTTTAAAAGACATGTGTTTCACCTTATTTATTGATTAATTTGTCCCTATCATGTTATCCTTTGCACACATTTTAGCACTTTCATCTTTATATTTGCATTTTCATAACTCAGTGTCCCTTTCTTGATTTATCCTTGAATTTATCACATTTTTGCTACTAATGTCACTGTTTGAGTTTTTCCAGAATTATAGTTAGGATTATCGACGCATTGGGATGTCATTACAATACTGATTTTGATGTATAAGCATTATTTCGATTGCGCCCAAGATTGTTATAGCATTGACAACTATCAAAAAGATAAGATCAAATGACGCTGACAGGAAGATAAGATCAAAGGACAATGAGCTGGTAATTAGTTGAAACTTTTTTCGGACATGATGTGGGCCCAATGAAACATTCATTGTGGCCACAATGACAACTGTCAGGATAAGATCAAAGAATTATAAGCTGTCCATTAGTACAGCTGCCTTATATTAAATTTTATTAGAAAATATGTGAAGGACACCTGTAAACACCCAATTGGAAAGTGATAAGGATATATATATATATACATATATTCTTACCCGAAAAGAGGGAGGCTCATATCTTATCATCTTTTCCTAGGTTTTGGTGCTTTCTCTTGATGGCTATGGTGGCATAGAGCTTCACTAGGGCAACCGAGGTGAATTCAATGCAGAATTAAGTAGCTAGGATGAGTGTGAGGCAAGAGGAATCATCAAGGAGAAATTGGGTTAGCTAGAGATAACTTTCCCTATTTGGTTCTTCATGTTTCTTTTGTTTAAACGCTGGTGATTATGGTTTAATTTCATTTTGTATGGAAATACTTTATGAATGTTGACTGAATGCTTATCTTATTAAGTTTTTCCTCTATCTTTTGATCTTTGGGTTTTAATGTCTTTATGCAAGAAAATGTTTATTGTAGTCACTATCAATGAGAGTTGCAGTGATAGTTCAAGTTAACAAGCCATTACAACGAAAGTTGCATGGGAGTACACTGAAAGTCGACTCAATTGTTCTTGTATTTGCTTATTAGTCATCACTGAGAGGTGTGGTGAGTGGGCTCATGTAATTCTTTGATTAAGGGTAAAAGTTGAGATTTGTAAGATATTTATGTTCTTTATTGCATCGACAATCATCTGTTCTTCTGTTTCTTACTAGCATTCGTTGTTTTATTGATGAATTGTCGAGGGAACCCCACTACATTCATTATATCATTTTTGTTTTAATTCCAGTTCATTGCTTCGACGTTACATATATCTTTTACCTTTTATTGCTTCGACATTACCCATTGTATTTACCTTATTTTTCTTACTTATTGCAATGACATTGGTGGACGTCCAAACAACTGTCCCTGTGGGATCGATATCTGACAGGAACTATTTGTTAACTATACTTGCATCGACGTGTGTTCGCTTGCACAAATCATGTGACGTTATTTCATCGATCAGTTCCATGTAACGAGATGGCATAAATGCTTGAGATGAACAATGGTGTCAAGGTGTATAGAATGCTAATATAACAATATGCAGTACTGTGAAGGGATTCTAATGACATGCCACTCTATCTGATAACTTCAACTAGTTTACATGAGTCATATTTACTTAAATTCATCTTGTAAAATATCATGACATGTTTATTCTATTAGAGTATATCCAAAGACCAATCATGAGATGATTGTAATAATATACTCATTTTACTTTTTTACTAATATAAGACATTCCATTATTATTTTAGTTAACTTACTGTGTAATAATTAAATTATTTTACAATAAAGTCCTAAGAATAAATATGTTTATTTTTAAAGAGTCCTTAGTCAATTATTATTGGGGGCTTGGAAAATACTAATGTATTCATACTGATATGTAGTTGATTGATGAAAAAGTATTGTCACTGACATGGAGATATCAAAATCAATACATAAGTATATGTTAGAGAACCACATACCAACTTGTCCTCAAAATTGAGATCATCATTATCTCAACATCGTGAGTCAAACATTTTGATACAATTAAATGTGTGTCATAACTAAATTTCACTATAAAGATTGATATTGAATATGATATAATCTATGTAGTGGGATGTGGTTGATCGATATAAGATTTTTCCTTCTTTCATAATAGAGGTAATATTTAAGGCTATTTGATTGAATGAGACAAGAAATTCATGGCCATACTTGAATAAGTTGATATGAGATATCATAAATTATTTGTTTATTATAGTCTACTCAAGCTTTCAAGAAATATTAGATAGACTATACAAGTGTGATTGTTCTATGACTTGTGTCCAATCTAGATATATATGGAAAAAGAATGTAATGCATCATGAGGTATGAATGGATGTAGTTTTCAGACCCAACATCCTCAATAAAAATGTGTGGGGCCTTATGTTGAAATTGACATCCTTAAGAACAAATAAGCAAATCTTTTTCAAATACAACATCTTGGAATACAAAGAAGTGGTAATTTTTAGACCCAACATCCTCGAGCATTTGCACCCTTGGGTTGAAGGAGCAAATCATTTTCCAAACCTATCATCCTCTGGTACGAATGATTAGAGTCTTATATTCATATTTGACATCCTCAAGTACAAAGAAATAAATCATTTTCAAATATAGCATCATTTGGTATGAAGGAATGAGATATTCAAATTTGACATCCTTGAGTACAAAGATTAAATCATCTTCAAATCTAATATTATTGTGTGAAAGAATGGATCAATATCTTGTGACCAGATGAAATTCGCCGTCCTTTAGTCTTTTCCCTATTATTGTTTCACAATAGTAAGAAAAGAGGGACAATTGTTGGCAATGAATTTCATTTGGGTTATTTGGCCGAAACCAAACCACTAGGCCCCAAAACTTGGGCCTTAAAACCGAACCCTTTTTCCCACTACCATCCATACCCAAATCATGCCTAATCCCATAATCCTGATGTGATCTCATCCTTGAGGATGAAGTCGAGACATTTTTGTTTCCCGGTTGAAATAATATGGCTAATTAAAGGAGATGACGTATTGGATCCTTGATTTCAAAGTGCAAGGAAGTAGAGTATATTGTATTCTTAATGATAACGGATGACGAATATTGTAATGAAATTATATGATGGAGGATGGATGCTGATATTTGTAGGATAGACTTGATATTGGTTTAAAAGTACCTAAGGATGAATCAACACTATAGGAAGTGAAGTCCCTAAACTCATATGGTTTCTTTAACGAATAACGAGTGGATGGAACGTGACCCATTATCTATCCGAAGATAGGAATCAACATTATAAAAAAATAGATGAGCACTACACTCGGAGAGTGATAAGTTATGTAGAGAGACGCCATAAGAAAACCTTGATAAATATAATCAAAAAAGAGAAAACACTCTAATATATATTCAAAGAGAAATGTGTGGAAGTTATATGTTTTTAAAATGGAAAATGAGCCTCTATTTTTAGGCTTTATAGGATGGGAGAGAAAGAGACTCAAAATGAATCTAGAAAGTTCATTTTTAATGGATATACATGCATGTGTTTAGTTCATGAATGAAAAAAATACTCTCATGAATTTATAACTTCCAACCTTTGGTGTCCCATGTCTTTCTAGCTTCCAACATTTGGTTTCCTGTAACGCCCCAGTTTTGGGTCTAAGAGTTTTCTAGGTTAATTAGACGGCCCGATGGACCGGATTAGAGGATTTGAGTTAGTTTCGGGATTTAATTCAAAATAAACATTTTTGGGTGAGATTAAAATATGTAAAAATATTCTAAAATCATTATTTAATATATAAATGATTTTGGTAAAATCAATTTTACAGAAAGAGGTCTCAAAATTGGACATTTTGGTTAGTGACCAAAATGTAAAGTTTTAAAACTATTTTAGTTACTATTTTGTGAAAGGGTCAAAACTTTGAATATTTAAGAGATATTTAGCCAAAGTCTAATATCATACTTTTCCCCTTAATTGGATATTTCAAATGATTTTAAAATAATATAAATAGGCTTGGAGAATTAATTGGATAATTAAAAAGGCTAAAAACAATTTGACGTGACTAACTTTTCATCAAAAGCTTTTCTCTCAAATTCTCTCCAAACAAACACTCTTTTCTACTTCAATTTTCTCAGGTAAACATTTGTTTCATAACAAAACCTATTTGATTTGAACTTGTTTTCTCAAGAAAACTCATCCAATTAAGGGGAAAGACAGCCATTATAGGCGAGGTTTGTTCTTCTCCTCTAATACAAGGTTATTTACTGAAATTCTTATTGAACCTTTACATATGATTTCTAACTTGATTTGACGATTTAATTATGGAGACTTGGTTTAATCAAGGGTTAATTGATTTGATTGTTGGATTTTCGTATAGGATCTATTTTGCTAAATTCTAGATTGATTCTAATCATAATTTTGATGTTAAATAATGTTAATAAGTGGGTTTTAACATTGGAATCCCAAAACTATGTGAATCTCTAATTTTCTAGGTTGTTAGTTATGAGTTTTTGAGGAGTTGTGGAGGTTTATTGAGTGCTGGAGGTATAAGGATGATGTTAATGTGTTTTTAGATGTTAATTGATGTTTTTGGCTGGGTTGAGTTTGAAAGATGTTTGATGTTGATTTCGGTTGTTGTAGAGTGAAATTGAGTAGAGAATGTTGAGGTTTTATGCGAATTGATGTTGCTGGGCTGTTGAATGCATTTTGATGCTTTGAAACCTCTACTTTTTGTGTGTATAAAATAGGGGAAGTTGGTCCTCAAGTTTGAACAGACGTTTTGAAAGCTTTAGAATTGTGTTTACCGAATTAGCAAGCGAGGCTTTCCATGTCGGTGAGTGGAAAATTGATTTACAACTTTTCAAAGGTTAAAAAATTGTGTTTGAGAGTTTAGATCGAGCTTGAAACGCTGGTCTACGCTCAGAAGTAAGTAAAGGATGAATTCTATCTTGAATTCAGTTTGGCAAATGGATTTTATGCACTTGTTTTTATAGATAAATTACTCACTATTTATGCATGATTTGATCATGGTTTAATGCTGGAAGATGGTTATGAAATGATGTTGATGAATTTGGAAATAATGCATGATTTGGTAATGTTTTTGAACATTGGTAATGCTTGGTTGAAAGCATTGAGAAAACGGTTTTAGTTGATGCATATGAAAATAGTGAGTTAATGTTATTAAAACATATTATATTGACAAGTGATGGTCTGAAAATGTTATAGAAAGGTTATCAGATATAATTGGCCGGCCATAGGATTTAAAGTGCACTATAATAAGTCACCCATGGTTCGTAGAGGTGATGTGTTGAAAGTATTTACTCCGACCATGTGAACCCCAATATTGTTGAGGTAATGCTTTAATGGCTTTTACTCCGGCTGCGTTCGTAGAGGTGCTGCATTGGAAGCGTTTACTCCATATCGGCGGATTAGCCTTACTAGTGTAGAGGTAATGCATGTGCTACATTTACTCCATGCCATTGGCTTTTAAGTAATTGGGATATCACTTGGGAAATTCTTGTATTCGATGTGGTTTGATGAAAGTAAAGAGGATTAAGAAATGATCATTTGTAAGCCAATATAATGAATTGATGTATCATGTTGATGGATTGTTGTATAATGTGATTTATACATGTTAATACTCTTTAAGCTTTGCATATGGGATTATGCTGTAGAATCCATGATACATGTTGCATGTGGTTTAATATGCATGATTTGAAAATGATTAAGTGCATATGTTGAAAGTAAGGCATGATAGTTTTGTAATAAAACGTTTGCGAATGGTTTTGGGAATAAACCTGTTTTAAAATACATTGGATGATGTTTTGGGTTTGAGCACTCCTTACTAAGCATTATGTGCTTACGCTCCTTTTATCATCAATGTAGATTAGTGGATCAAAAGGCGGTAAGCAAGCAAGGAAGGACATCCAAGGAATTGGTTGCAAAGTATGGTTTGAATTATACATAGTAGTAATAAGGGCAATGCGTCAATTATTGATTTAGATGGTTTCTTTGCTAGATTCCCTATTTGTACAAGTTTCATATGTTGGTTTGGATTTGTAATAGGTTGAAAGTGCTTGATATATGGATGGATTTATATTTTGGAAGTTGATTCGGGAGCATGCCTATAGACTTTGTGGATGATTGTGTTAGACTTGTTAGGATTGCTTTAATTACTGGTATGCGGTCTCTAAGCATGCTTGTGATGTTAAATAATGTTTTGGTGATGTATAAAGGTGTTTGGAATGAGCCAAAGTGTCATATGTTGGACCTAAAAGTCATTACAGGTCTCTGCGTACCTGTATGGGTACCCAAGGATCGGTATGCGAGGTCTGGTAAGGCTCAAATCATCGAGAAATAACAAAGGGCATCAGTATGCCCTGTTGATTTTGTGCTGGCCAGTTTGCCGAAGTTTGGAAATCTTGCAATTTAGTCCATGAATATTGTGTATGCAATTGAATGAGTATGAAAGATTGATTTGAATTAGAATTTAACATGTGAGCATGGAATTGGACTAATAAAGGATTGGTAACCTAAATCTTAACGAAGACCCTGTAATTTGTTGAAGTTACATTTTGGTCCCTAATGTGCGTTCTTGAGCAATTGACCCCTATTTTGAAATCTGATTTCAATAAGACATTTCCGCTGAAGCATATTCACCATATGAAATTAATCGATACAATTAGACAATATAAAATGGAAAAAATGGTCTGGTTTAGGTTATTAGCTGAAGTTTGCTTCGGCAAACCTAATGTGATCCTTTTAGTTCTGTTTCGGCTAGGCCGAGCTAAGAAGGTTACATTTGGTGGTATCGAAGCCATATTTACGAAAAATTGGGATGTTGATGTTGTTTGCTATGCATGGTAATTTTTTATATGTACGGTGTTTGTTATATGCCATGTTGGGGTATTTTTGGGGACATATTGCCTTATTACTACTGATATAAAATGATTTTGGATTAAAATGAAAGTCTTGGATCCTTTCTGAAGCTGGCCTGATTATTTTTATGTAATTATCATCCCTTAGAAACGTTTTTATACGATGCCACCAAGGAGAGAATTGTGATCGAGCAAAAATACTACTGCTAGAGGCAGGGAGTTGAGAGTGAGATTGCGTATCCGGAGGGATTGCCACATTCTCTGCCTAATCCTTCTACGAAAGTGGAGCAAGTACCACCTACACCTCTTGGTTTAGTGTTTGATGATATGATGCCTTTGGTTTAAGCGATGACTGGAGCGTTCCAAGCTGCGATGGCTAGAGTGCATGTACCCGCACCGGCACCCGTTGTTGCTGTTAATCTAGGGCCACCGTTAGAGCGTTTGTGTAGTCTTAGAGGTGTTGAGTTTAGAGGGTTGGCACCCGAGGCATTTGAGGAATGGTTTGCCTGTACAGAATGGATATTGGTTCAGATGGGGTGTAATGATAACCGTAGCTGGGATGTGTTGTGTCCCTATTGCAAGGTGATACGTACAATTGGTCGACCACTGTGATCACAGACATGGAACCCGACGCTGTGACATAGGAATTTTTCCAGCTATATTCAAAAAGAAGTATCTAAGAGTTAGATACTTAGATAAAAAGAAATGCGATTTTATGGCCTTGGTTAAGGGAGTACAACAATATCTGAGTACGAGGTCCGATTTGTGAGGCTGAGTCAGTATGCGCTTGAGTTGGTGCCGGATGAGAGGAATCACTATGATCGATTTTGTTATGGGCTGGAGCAGGATGTTAAGACGTACATGTTGGCCACTAATTATATAGATTTCTACGCGCTGGTTACACGGGCGAAAGATATCGAGCAGATTTCGGGTTTATCTTTTCATACAAGAGGTTCTGGCTCTATGAAGAGAGCAACGGATTTTGGTCTCGGTGGTGGCTGGTATAAGAGGCACCGTGATCGAATGCATCACCCTTAGTTGGGCCGTGGTGAGAATCGAGCTAGGAAAGGGCAGCTACCCGAGTGTGCATAGTGTGGGAAGTAGTACTCAATGGTCTATTGGAGATCATAAAAAGTCTATTAGAGTTGTAGATTAAGAGATCATGTTAGACGTGATTGCCCACAGGTTTCTTCGTCTATTGCGTATATTGCTTGTTGGAGTTGTATGTTCGAGGATCACATGAGGCGTGATTGCCCGATGTTAGCTAGAGGTGTATGGGCTCCTGCACCTGCCTTTGCACCATTAAGATGTCGTGGGTGTGGTCGAGGTAATTTCCAATAGAAAGAGGATATATAGAGGACTGTAGCGCATACATTGGTGGTTCAACCTGAGGGTGGTAGACTAGAGGGGATCTATGCACATCGTGAGGGGATGAATGACACAGACATGATAACAAGTACTTTTACCTATAGTCTATGTCATTACTTTCTTTGGTAGATTCTGGTTCTACACATTCATATATTTTGCATGAGCATGCGCATTTGCTTGATATACCGGTAGAAATATTAGATGTGGGTATGCAAGTAAAGAGTTCTTTTGGAGAGACAATTGTTATGAGACTGTTGTATTAAAGATATCCTTTGATGGTTCAAGGCCATTTGTTTGTGGCTCATTTGATAGAGCTATCATTTTGTGGTTTTGATGTGATCTTGGGGATAGATTGGTTGTCCAAGCATTGGGCTATGGTCGATTTTGAGACCAAGCGAATTTTATTGAAACTTGCTGATGATTATCAAGTGGTGGTTATGGGTGAGAATGTTAAGTTCTTTTCCAATGTAATTTTAGCCTTAGAGTCACATAAGTTGTTAGAGAGGGGGTGTCAAGCATACCTAGCTTATGTTATAAACTAAAATATGAAAAAGTGCGGACTAAGGATATCCACACTATTTGTGATTTTTTTGGTAGTTTCTAGATGAGTTGCCTAGATTGCCACCGAATAGAGAGGTGGAGTTTTGTATTAAGACGTACGATGATACGGCTCCAGTGTCAATTGCACCATATCAGATGGCACCGAAGGAGTTAAAAGACTTGAAGATGCAACTCTAGGAGTTGTTGGATTGTGGTTTTATTCGACCTAGTGTTTTGCCGTTGAGAGCACCGGTGTTGTTTGTAAAAAAGAAGGATGGCACTTTGAGGATGTGCATTGATTATCAGTAACTTGAACAAGTTGACAATTAAGAATAAGTATCATTTTCCATGAATTGATGATTTGTTCAATCAATTCCAAGGTGCTACAGTGTTTTTCAAGATTAATCTGAGATTTGGATACTATCAGTTGAAGGTTAAGGATAAAGATATGTTGAAGACTGCTTTTCGTACGAGGTACGACCATTATAAGTTCTTGGTAATTTCGTTTAGGTTGCCGAATACGCTTACATCATTCATGAATATGATGAATCGGGTGTTCCATGAATTCTTGGATCAATTCATAGTGGTGTTCATTGATGATATTCTTGTGTGCTCTCGTACCGAGGATGATCATGATCGACACTTATGGATTGTGTTACAAACCCTGTTGGATAACCAGCTTTACGCCAAGTTGAACAAATGTGAGTTTTGGATTACAGAAGTGGTTTTTCTTGGTCATGTTGTTTTTGAAGGTATCTAGGTGGATCCGAAAAAGGTTGAGGTGGTTGTGAGTTGGAAGCAACCTAAGTCGGTAATGGCGGTTCATAGTTTCCTGGGGTTGGCAGGTTATTACCGTCATTTTATGGATGGGTTTTCAAGGGTTGCTGCTCTATTAACCAATTTATTGTAAAAGGATGTACGATTTGAGTGGACGAAAGCTAGGTAGCAAGCTTTTGAAAAGTTGAAGGAAGCCTTGAAACAAGATCCAATCTTGATTCAACTGAGTCGGGGAAAGAGTTTGTGGTTTATAGTGACTCATCCTATGTTGGTTTGGGGTATGTGTTGATGCATGGTGGGAAAGTTGTATCTTATGCATCGAGGCAGTTGAAGGTGCACAAGCGCTACTATCCTACATATGACCTTCGAGCTTGCTGCAGTAGTGTTTGCGTTGAAGATTTAGAGACATTACTTTATGGTGATAAGTGTATTGTATACACGGATCATAAGAGTTCAAAGTATTTGATGTCACAAAAAGAGTTGAATCTTAGACAATGTAGGTGGTTAGAGTTGCTTAAAGATTATATTTAACAATCGAGTATCATCCGGGAAAAGCGAATGTTGTGGCCGATGCTTTGAGTAGAAAAGCTATTGTGGAGTTGAGGGCTATGTTTGTGAGGTTGAGTGTGACCCGTGATGGAGGTTTGTTGCCTGAGTTGCAAGTAAAGTCATCTTTGTCGCAGTTGATTAAGGAAAAGCAACCTTATGATGAGGCGCTGGTACTACATGTCAATGACATCATGGATGGAAATCCTATAGATTTTCACTTTAACGGTGATGGGGTGTTGTGTTTTAAAGATTGAATAGTGGTGCTTAGTGATGTGGAGCTGTGGAGGATTATTTTGATTAATGCACATGCTAGTCCTTTTGCTATGCATCCTGGTAGTACCAAGATGTATCGAGATTTGAAGGAAGAGTACTATTGGGTGGGTTTGAAAAAGTATATGGCTGATTTTGTTGCTAGATGTATAGTATGTCAGCGTGTGAAGGCTGAACACTAGTTTTCATCCGGGTTGTTGCAACCATTGAAGATTCTGGAGTTGAAATGGGATAGGATCACCATAGATTTTGTTTCGGGGTTACCGTTGACACCGACTAAAAAGGATTCCATTTGGGTGATTATTGATCGATTTACGAAATGTGCACATTTTCTGTCAGTGCATACGTCGTATACTTTGGATAAGTTGACAGATCTTTATGTTGTTGAAATTGTGAGGTTGCACAGGGTACCCAGGTCGATTATTTCAGATAGGGATTCACGGTTTACAATGAGGTTTTGGCAATGTTTGCATTGAGCTTTGGGTACTCGCTTGAATTTTAGTAATTTGTATCATCTTCAGACGGATGATCAGTCTAAACATGTAATTCAAATTCTAGAGGATATATTGAGATATTGCATCATTGAGTTCCAAGGAACTTGGGTAGAGTTTTCGTACAATAATATCTATCATGCAACTATAAAGATGGCACCGTTTGAAGCCTTGTATGGTAGGAGATATCGTACACCGTTGTGTTGGACTGAGGCTAGGGAAAAGTATGTTTCCATGCCTAATATGTTGAAAGACACGGATGTGAAAGTGAATCTTATTTGTGATCGTTTGAAAACAGCCTCGGATAAGCAGAAATCCTGCGCGGATTTGAAGCGTAAAGAAGTTGAGTACACGGTCGGCAAAAAGGTTTTCTTGAAAGTCTCACCTTGAAAGAAGGTGTTGAGTTTTGGATGCAAAGGAAAGTTGAGTTCAAGGTTTAGTGGACCGTATGAGGTGTTGGAACATATAGGTCTTGTGGCTTATCGGTTGAGTTTGCCTTTTGAGTTGGAGAAGATTCATGATGTATTTCATGTATCAATGTTGCAGAGGCATCGTTTGGATCTATCGCATGTGATGCCAGTTGAGGATGATGAGTTGCGACCGGATTTGTCTTATAATGAGGAACTAGTGGAGATCCTTTACTCTAGTAATAAAGTTCTTTGAGGCAAGACGATTGAGCTTGTTAAGGTGTTATGGCGACATCGGGGTGTTGAGGACGCCACGTGGGAGAGTAAGTCGGACATGTTAAAGCAGTTTTTGCATCTATTCCTATCAAGTAAATTTTGAGGACAAAATTTCTTAAAGGGGAGAGTTGTAACATCCCGGTCTTGGGCCTAGGAGTTTTCTAGGTTGATTAGATGGTTCGATGGACTAGATTAGAGGATTAGAGTCAGTTTTGGGACTTAATTCAAAATAAATATTTTCGGGTGAGACAAAAATATGGAAAATATTCTAAAATCATTATCTAATATATAAATGTGTTTGGTAAAATCAATTTTATAGAAAGAGGTCTCGAAATTGGACATTTTGGTTAGTGACCAAAATATAAAGCTTTAAAACTATTTTTAGTGACTATTTTGTAAAAGGGTCAAAATTTTAAATCTTTAAGGAGCTATTTACCCAAAGTCTAATATCATACT
This sequence comes from Hibiscus mutabilis, assembly GCA_019671005.1. Taxonomy (NCBI): domain Eukaryota; kingdom Viridiplantae; phylum Streptophyta; class Magnoliopsida; order Malvales; family Malvaceae; genus Hibiscus; species Hibiscus mutabilis. Next base: position 11,164,789 of record CM033732.1, read on the forward strand.
TTTCCCCTTAATTGTCTATTTTAAATGATTTTAAAATAATATAAATAGGCTTGGAGAATTAATTGGATAATTAAAAAGGCTAAAAACAAATTGATGTAATTAACTTTTCATCAAAAGCTTTTCTCCCAAATTCTCCCCATCCAAACACTCTTTTCCACTTCAATTTTCTCAGGTAAACATTTGATTTCAACATTCTTTTGTTTTCAAATTAATATTTAATGGTTTCCTAACAAAACCTATTTGATTTGAACTTGTTTTCTCAAGAAAACTCATCCAATTAAGGGAAAAGTCAGCCATTAGAAGTGAGGTTTGTTCTTCTCCTCTAATACAAGGCTCTTTACTGAAATTCCCAAGTTATTGATCATTTACATATGAGTTCTAACTTAATTTGATGGTTTAATTATGGAGAATTGGTTTAATCAAGGGTTAATTGATTAGATTGGTGGATTTTCGTATAGGCTCTGATTTTTTGAGTTCTTGATTGATTCTAATAATAATTTTGATGTTAAATATTTTTAATAAGTGGGTTTTAACATTAGAATCTCGAAACTATGTGAATCTGTAATTTTCTAGGTTGTTAGTTATGAGTTTTTGTGGAGTTGTGGAGGTTTATTGAATGCTGAAGGTATAAGGATGATTTTAATGTGTTTTTAGATGTTTATAGATGGGTTAAAATGTTATGTTTTGGCTGGGTTATGGATGGGTTAAAATGTTAGGTTTTGGCTGGGTTAAGTTTGGAAGATGTTTGATGTTGATTTCGGTTATTGTAGAGTGAAATTGAGTAGAGTATGTTGAGGTTTTATGTGAATTAATGTTGCTAGGTTGTTGAATGCATTTTGATACATTGAATCCTCTATTTTTGTGTGGAAAAAATAGGGGAAGTTGGTCCTCAAGCTTGAACGGATGTTTCAAAAGCTTTGGAGGCGTGTTTATCGAAACGGCAAGCGAGGCTTTGCGTGTCGGTGAGTGAGAATGTGTTTACAGGTTTTCAAAGGTTTGAAATTTGTGTTTGGGAGTTTAGATCTAGCTTGAAACGGCGGTCTAAGCTCAGAAGTATGTAAAGGATGAATTCTCTCTTGAACTCGGTTTGGCAAATGCATTTTATGCACTTGTTTTATAGATAGATTACTCACTGTTTATGCATGATTTGAGCATGGTTTAATGCTGGAAGATGGTTATGAAATGATGTTGATGCTTTTGGAAATAATGAATGATTTGATAATGTTTTTGAACATTGGTAATGCTTGGTTGAAAGCATTGAGAAAATGGTTTTAGTTGATGCATATGAAAACAATGAGTTAATGTTAATAAAACGGATTATATTGGCAAGTGATGGTCTGAAAATGTTATAGAAAGGTTATCGGATATAATTGGCCGGCCATAGGATTTAAAGTGCACTATAATAAGTCACCCATGGTTCGTAGAGGTTATATGTTGAAAGTATTTACTCCGACCATGTGAACCCCAATATTGTTGAGGTAATGCTTTAATGGCTTTTACTTCGGTTGTGTCCGTAGAGGTGCTGCATTGGAAGCGTTTACTCTATATTGGTGGATTAGCCTTACTAGTGTAGAGGTAATGCAAGTGCTATATTTACTCTATGCCATTGAGCTTTTAAGTAATTGGGATATCACTTGGGAAATTCTTGTATCCGATGTGGTTTGATGAAAGTAAAGAGGATTAAGAAGTGATCATTTGTAAGCCAATATAATGAATTGATGTATCACGTTGATGGATTTTTGTATAATGTGATTTATACATGTTAATACTCTTTAAGCTTTGCATATGGGATGTTATGCATGGGAAGGCTTAAATTGAGGGTTGCATATGGGATTATGCTGTAGAATCCATGATACATGTTGCATATGGTTTAATATGCATGCTTTGAAAAGGATTAAGTGCATATGTTGAAAGTAAGGCATGATGGTTTTGTAATAAAACTTTTGTTAATGGTTTTGGGAATAAACCTGTTTTAAAAAACATTGGATGATGTTTTGGGTTTGAGCGCTCCTCACTAAGCATTACGTGCTTACGCTCTTTTTATCATCAATGCAGATTAGTGGATCAAAAGGCGGCAAGCAAGGAAGGAAGGACATCCAATGAATTGGTTGCAAAGTATGGTTTGAATTATACATAGTAGTAATAAGGGCAATGTGTCAATTGTTTATTTAGAAGGGTTCTTTGCTAGACTCCCTGTTTGTACAAGTTTCATATGTTGGTTTGGATTTGTTATAGGTTCAAAGTGCTTGAGATATGGATGGATTTATATTTTGGAAGTTGATTAGGGAGCATGCCTATAGACTTTGTGGATGATTTTGTTAGACTTGTTAGGATTGCTTTAATTACTGGTATGAGGTCTCTAAGCATGCTTATGATGTTAAATAATGTTTAGGTGATGTATAATGGTGTTTGGAATGAGCCAAAGTGTCATATGTTAGACCTAGAGGTCATTACAGGCCTCTGCGTACCGGTACGGGTGCCCAAGTATCGGTACGCGGGGTCTGGTGAGGCTCAAATCATCAGAAAATAACAAAGGGTATCGGTACACCTGTTGATTTGTACTGGTTAGTTTGTTGAAGTTTGGAAATCTTGTAATTTAGTCCCTGAATATTGTTTATGCAATTGAATGAATTCGAATGATTGTTTTGATTTGGAATTTAACATGTGAGCATGGAATTGGACTAATAAAGGATTGGTAACCTAAATCTTAACTAAGACCCTATAATTTGTGGAAGTTAAGTTTTGGTCCCTAATGTGCATTCTTGAGCAATTGAACCCTGTTTTAAAATCTGATTTCAATAAGACGTTTCCGCTGAAGCATGTTCACCATAGGAAATTAATCGATGCATTTAGACAAGATAAAAGGAAAAAATGATCTTGTTTAGGTTATTAGCTCGAGTTTGCTTCGGCAAACCCAATGTGATCCTTTTAGTTTGGTTTTGGCTAGGCCGGGCTAAAGGGGTTACATGTCCCATGCCTTTATGAAATGATGAAAGAATATTGGTCATGTCTTTCTATTTTTATTTTTGTAGTAATAGATTTTATGTCTTGAACTCAGAAAACTACCTATGGTAATCTCCCTTCATTTTTAGGTAAAATCCTTGGAATTCCCAATTCCATCATCCAGAACAAGCTCGTCGAGAAGCTTCAGAATTCCAATGTAAATCTCGGACAACTCAACCTTGATCTTGGTCTTGTAGTCACAGATGATGGACCCTTTCTCCTTGAACCTTCTACTAAAATTGTTGGATTATAGGAAAATAGGTTCGAAAGGAGTCGATGGTGTCACACTCTTCCTTATCCAACCTTCGATTGAAATTGTGTGATGGTTGAGAAAATAAGTTCAACATGAACTTTTGATTTATAGCAATAAGGTTTTATTATGAAACCCTGAAATTGGTAATACAATAAAGAAAATGAAAAAAGAAAACCGAAACAAGAACATGATATAATAGAGGAATTAATTGAGTGATTTTTCAGATAAAATATGGGGATTTTAATTTTTCAAAAGAAATATTATTTTTAAGGGTTGAAATTGAAAATTAATGAATAGTTAATGATTAATCTAGCTATTATGTCTTAAGTAAATAGATTTTTTGAAAATATATCTCATGTCAGTTCCTAATTCATTTATACATGTCACATCATGTTCTATGGTGGAAGGGGCTAAAATGGTTGATGGTAAAATACTTTTGAAGTTAGAGTATGATTTTGTGAGATTTTTTTACTATTTGTTTTCTTTTAAAAATTGTTTTTTCAAATAATTCAATGGTATTTCAAACACCAAATTCGCGTTCAAAATTCAAAATTTGGTGAGTTGAAATTTTTTAGGTCCAAAGGTAATTTTCAACGACGATTTTCGGTGGCAAATTAAGGTGGTGAGTGATATTAGATGGCAGGGTGAGTGGCAACTGATGATGATTGATTTAGCTAAAGTTTAGGGGTCAAACTGATATTATATCTAAAGTTTATGGATCAAATTAGAAATATTTTTTTTGCCTAAAATGTCACATCATCAAACTAGCGAGAGTTAATGACTCAATGATAAAACTGTTATAAATCGATAATTTAAGTGACCAAAAAGTATTTTTTTTCCAAAATGGATGACCAAAATCAAACAGATCAAAAACAAAAGGGATTAACCATGTAATTTACCCTCATTATGTATATATATATATTCTAACACATGGGTTAGGATCCACTTATATTATGTAAAACTCAATCACTTTTGCACCTTTTTTGAATTGTTGGATGAGGATAATAAATGGCTATGTAACGACCCAAATTTCGGGTTAACAAATCGGGCCTCGGATCCGGGTATTGGGTCTTTATGTTGGGATTCTAAATTAAGAATATTTAAATTGGGCCTAGAAGTAAAAAGGAAGAAATGTGAAGTTGGGCTTTTATTAAATTGGTTATCATCTTTTATTTGGAGGGTTGGGGGTTTGAAATTTAAAAGATGGGAAGAAAGAGAAAATGGGAGAAAAAATAGAATAATAATAATGGAGAGAGATTGTTAGAATGGGGAAGGGTTTTAGGAGAGAAAGTGAAGGAGATGAGCTTTCAAGCCTCGTTTCGTCATCGTCCAGACCACTGTGGCTCTCACCGTCGCCGCTATCAGGTAGATCTCGCCGAGACGCATATGCCAGTGGTCGCCCCATCGTCGCTGCTACTGCTACTCGCCAAGCTAGGAAGAATGAAGAAATAGGAAAGCTCAAACACTACTGCCTGTCACCCTATGTCCTGAATCATTGCCACCACCGATCTCCCCAGCCAAAATTATGCGGATTTGGAGTTTTCCACTGTCGTCTAGCCACCAGAAGACGTCACGCACGTCACTGCCTTTGCTTGGGCGTGTGACACAGGCTCCAACAAGCTCAACGGCTTGGGCTGACCTAAGCCGACCCAAGCTACAGGCCAAGCTAATCCACCAAGCCAGCCCTTCGAGCCAAGCCAAGCTAGCCGCCAGCCGCCGCAACGTTGTTGGCCGACGTTGACTGTTGACCAGCGTTGACTTTTTTAGGAGACCCTACTTGGGGGTTTCTCGATGTTCTGAGTTCATTTGCATAGTCTGTTTCGCCAAATTTGAGCCTGGTAAGCTATTTTTACGTGTTTTATCCCCTAAAGTAGTCTAATAGTGTAAAATGACTTATGTAGTTGTATTTGTTTTATTCGAAGAATTAGTGGACTCGAATATTAGATTTAAAGAGAATTTTGGAGGATATTGATCAAGGATTTATCACTTTGGCTTAAGGTTAGTACACCTTGAACTCTAAAATGTTTCATGAGTATCATAAGTGTAATTGCCTTGCTTGTTAGTGGTTGCAAAATATGTTGATGATAGATAAGAATGTGTTGAGACCAATATTATGAGACTTGTATATATGAGATGCACAAGGAGTTTGGAAATATTTCGAGACTCGTATGAGCTTTAGAGACTGTGTGGGGTCATTTTAATATTCGCATAATTATTTGATTGGTTGATTTGCATGTTGTGTTGCTTGAATGCTTGAGATATGAATTGGCATGTTTGATGGAAATTAGACTAGATGGACTAATAATTAGTTATATTCGAATAAATGATCATGAAGCTGATAATTAATATTAATTGATTGAACACGTTAGTAAACAAACCCTAATGTCTTCATTAAGCTTTAGGGATCGATTAAAGTATAGTAAATATCATAATTTAAGGAAAGTGTGCAAACCTGTGAATAGGGTATCGGTACGAGTTTGAGCCGTACCAGTACGCGATTGGGGGTTGTATCCGTATGGGTCAAGCCGTATCATTACTTATGGAAATCTAGGATTTCCAAAAAGTAATATCATTATAAATATGCTTGTGAGTATTGAAACCAAAAGGTACCGTATTGATACTCATGTTCGAGTATCGATGCCCAATGAACAGAATAATCTATAATGCTAATAAAAAGATGGAGATTGACGTGGGATATTAATGGGACAATATGGATTAATGAGATAATTAATGAAGATGATTAATGTACACTTTCATAATGTAATAACTTGGTAAAAGTCTTGTATGACTTGTTTGTAATAGCAACCATAGGGATCCTTGATGGATCATGTGATATGCGTGCCATGTATTGGTACTTGTTTGGTATAGTTACCATTGATTGATGGGATTCAGATACCCAGTGAGAGAATGAGTATGTTGCAACACCATGGTTGAAGATTCCCAAATGTAGAATCTTGATGCTTAATGGACTCAGGCCTCATTCAAAGATGCTTGATGAGAGAATCTGAGCATAGGTGTATGTATCACAATGCTTAGTGGTCGCGGGCTCACCCAATAGAGTGTATGTATCTCGATGTTTAGTGGCCACGGGCCTCACCCAATAGAGTATATTCTCGATGCTTAGTGGTCACGGGCCTTACACAATAGAGTGTATGTATCCCGATGCTTAGTGGTCGCGGGCCTCACTCAGAGTGTATGTATCCCGATGCTTAGTGGACGTGGGCCTCACTCCTATATTATGGTATGATGCTTATATGTTATATGGTTAGGCGGTTAGTGGTAGCCGAATATTTATATGATGTTATATTTCCATGTTATGAGTGTGGTTGAGCCTTGTACGCCATCTATGATGATTGCTTTGATGTGAGCATGTGTTTAGGCGACTAGTGGTAGCACCATGTGTTATTTATCTCTTCTCATTGTTCGTACTAGCTTGCATGCTTATGTTTATGATTAGCGTAAAGTATAGTAGAGTAGATGTGTACCATTAAGCTTTGTAAGCTTAGCGCTCAGAATCGTTGGTTTCGTATGTAGGTTGATCGTCGAATTATGGGATTGAAGAGCACTATCAATACGATATTCCAGCATGAGGGTGATTTCCAGAGTACGTTACTTGTATTTAATGGGTTGCCTATTCATAGTACCTTACGTGGTGGAGTCTGTAAGTCTTATTTTTGAAGTTGTATTAAATAAATCAAATATTCAAATGTTTTAAATTTAAATTAGAGCTTCTTTGAACCATTCTGATTATTTGACTACATTTTTTAATTGTTGTCTTTAAATATTTTTAAGAAATACCTTGATGGGCTAAACCCAGTTTGAGAAATTTTATGGTTTTGGGTTGGGCTTGAGGCCCAAATATGACATTCGGGTCGAGGGTGTTAGATTTAGTGGTATTAGAGTTTAGGTTTTGCCGGTTTTAGGAGACCCCAAGGTGGTATAGGTGTTTTAGTAAGGTGTATAGTGAATAAAAGCCCTTGAATTAAGTTTGTACTCTTTAAGACTGGAATCTTGATGTTGCGCCCAAAGTTGCAATGCTAAGATGGTGGTAATCGTGGCCGAGAGGGCCAAGTTAAGTATTGAGTCACTTGGCAGCTATTCTAGGGACGAGGTCAACCTAGATTGTTGAGATACAAATTAGTTGAATGATGCCAGAGTCGAGGATGTTTCCTCCTCTCACCACCGAATGGTTCCTTCGTTGAGTGTTGTGGTTGCTCTGAAGCCTTCGTATACGTTATGTGAGTTTGTGGCAGAGAATCTTCACCATTATGTGTGAATAATGTTTTTGTTACTGGTATGGATAAACCAATCTTGATGCATATGCATATTTAATGATGTTCTACACCAATTATCATTAGGAAAATGTAACACCCTGATACATATCCTAATTAGATGTACTACATTCTGGTCACCCAAAAATTAGACCCAAAAAGTTTCGTTTAAAAACCATATATAGATTTAGACTTTATTCAAAATGTTATATCATCAACTACTTCATATGATTAAATAAACAATATAAATCAATTTACAAAATAGGAGCTCCAAGTTAAACATTGTATATCAAAATATTATTTCAAAATAAAATTATAGACTCAGCCCCGTAATGTCCTATGAATACTCAGCCTACTAAATGTAAGTATCATACTCTGGATACCACCGCTTGCTGGATTCTCGAACTCATAATGCCCTTCCAGCATTGGATTAATCTACGAACCTACACAAGTAAACAACGATTCTGAGTGTTGAGCTTACAAAGCTTAGTGGAACACATCTACTCTACTATACTTTATGCCAATCATAAACATAAGCATGTAAGCTAGTACGAGCAATAAGGAGAGATAAATAAACACATGGAGCTACCACTAATCGCCTAAAAATGTAACCCCCTCGACCCGGCCTAGCCGCAAGACCGAACCGAGCGAGCTACATTAGGTTTACTGAAGTAAACCGAAAAGGAGAACTTGGAAAAATGCAACCAATTTTTTTCCTTTATCTTATCTAGATGCTGGTTATTACCCTGCATGTACATACAAACAATGAGTGGAAACCCAACTCAATCGTGCATCAAATTGATATCCCATTGGCCACATTACAAGAATAAGGACAAAAACGTAAATCTGTAAATCTATAAGGGTTAACTTGTAATTTTCTTTACCAATCTTTGATTAGTCAGGTTACAAGAATACATGCCAAATTTCAACTTAAAACGATCATCCGAACTCATCCAATTGCATACATAACATCCAGGGACCAAAATGTAGATTCCACTATTTCAAAGGGTCAATTTCATAATTAATATTACCAATCCTCAATTAAACCAAGTACATGCATACTGGTGAAATTTTAGGTCAAAATGATCATTCAAACTCATTTAATTGCAAATATATCAATCAGGGACTAAAACAGGAGAAAACAGAAACCTTAAAACATACTTTTAACTAACTTAACCACTGACCGTATCGATACGCGAGAAAGTGTATCGATGCGCCTGTGCTTTCTCAAAATTCCAGATTCCAGTAGCTCAAAATCGTATCAATACACCTTCACGTGTATCGATACACTATGCCTGAAACTGTATACTCGTATCGATACGGTCACCCGTGTACCGATACGCTAAGCCTGAAAATGTGCTTACCAGTATCAATACGGTCACCTGTGTATCGATACGTTGTGCCTGGAAACACTTACTTGTATCAATACGGGCACAATCATATCGATACGCCCTGACCTGTAATGTCATAATTTGCTAGTTTTTAGCCTCGTTTTGGAATTCTAACACTTAAGCATGCTTCTAACAATCAAATAACATCATCATTGTTCATTTACCATCAACTACCATAAACCAAACATCAAGAAACAATCATCATGCTTCAAAGGTAAACTATAAGCGTGCTTCCTAATACTCAAGCAACCAAAGCATGAACCATATGCTAAATCCAACAAACCAAGCTTATCACAAGTCCAAAGCAACAATATAAACTTGCTCAAACGGAGAAGTAACCACTCAAACCCTCCCAACAACATTTAATCCACATTGCCTTTATTACTACTTTAAAACCCAAGCATACTTTGGTAAATCAAGTCTTGGAATTCCCTCCTTGCTTTCTATGCCACTTGCATTCAATCAATCTGCATTGATGATAAAATAGAGCGTAAGCAATCATTTCTTAGTGAGGAGCGCTCGAGCCATCATGCCATTCTTTCAAAACATGCACTTAATCTTTATAAAAATCAGCATATTAAACTATATGCAACATGTATCATGGATTCCACAGCATAATCCCATATGCAATTCCCTCTACTTAAGCTTTCCCAAGCATAACATCCCATATGCAAAGCTTAAGGAGTATAACACATATAAATCACGTCATTCAAACCAATCCATCAAGATGATACTATTTAAAACATTATATTAGATTTCAAGTGATCCGTTACCGTATACATCCTTTCCATAAATCATCATTAACATCGGATACACGGATTTCCCAAGAGATTTCGCAATCTCTTGGAGCTCAATGGCATGGAGTTGTACATCACATGCACCACCTCTACACTACCAAAGCTAATCTTCCAACGTGGGGTTCACACACTCGATGCATCAACCTCTACAGCTCATGACTAGAGTAAAATCCATCTAAGTGTTACCTCAACAACATTGCGGTTCACATGATTGGAGTAAGTACCTCTCGTACTACCTCTAAAACCACGGACAACTTATTATTGTGCATTTTAAATCCTATGGCCGACCAATTATATTCGATAACATTTCGATAACATTTTTAATTCATCACTTGCTAATATAATCCACTTTTATAAACATACCTGACTGTTTTCATATGCATTATTCAAATCATTTCATTGTGCATTAAACCATGCATAAGCCATGTTCATAAACATTCTTTAAAAATCATGCATTACTTTCCAAATGCATCTAACATCTTTTCATATCAATTTCCAGCATTAAACCATGCTCATTTCATGCATAAAATTAGAGGTAAACAATCATTTAACAAGTGCATTCATAAATTATTTTCCAACCGAAATCGAGAGAGAAATCCACTTTACTTACTTCCGAGCCTTAGACCAGCGTATCAAGCCTAGTCTAGACTCCCATTAAACCTTTTCAAATCTTTGAAAAGCCATTCTTTCCGTTTCACTCATCGACAAAGCAACACCTCTATTGCCGATGCCAAATTAAGCTTCCGACGACTCCTCAACACCAAGGTTCACTTTTGGATTAACTTCCCCTGTTTAAAACACATCAAAATAGAGGATCCAATGCATTATAATGAATCCAAACTCACAACAACCATCAATTAACATTTATCTAACTATAATCCTCCACAACACCATAACCTATAAACCGAAAACATCATCGATTCACCAAAAACCTCAACCCAGCACACAACTACGAATCTCAACCTTCAAATAACATCAAAACAACAACATAAAACAACCTTATACCTCCAGCGACCAATAATTAACCTCAACACCTCAAAATCTCATAACTACCAATCTAACAAACTAGAGATTCAATAGATTCTGGGATTCTACCCTCAAAACTCACTTCGTTGTCATATTAAACATTAAAATCAAGGTATAAACCAATCCTTAACTCAGCAAAAACAAATCACCACGAATTTCTTCAAATTCTCATCATAAACCATCAATTAAACCCTAAATCTGAGTTTAATTAATCAAAACCCAATGAAAATCATATAAAATGGATCAAGAACTTAGGAACTTCAATAAAGAACCTTTTATTAGAGGAGAAGAATGAATCTTTACCTCCAATACTGATTTCTCCCCTCAATTGCTTTATAAACCATGAAAATCAAGGTAGAAACAATAAGTATTTGATGTAAAAGCTTTAGAAATCAATTGGAAATCAAAAAATCTTTGAAATCCTAATTTTACCTGAGGAAATTGAAGCTGGAAATGTGTTTGGCTGGAGAGAATTTGAGAGAAAGAAGTTACAAAGTTAGTTACATGAAATTCTTTTAAAAAGCTTAATTGTGTTTAATTAATTCTCTCCATTATTTATACCTCTTAACTTAATTAAAAATATTTAATTAAAGGGAGAAATATGATGAAACCCTTTTGGATTATTAGCTCCTTAAAGATTCAAAGTTTTGACCCATTTTCAAAACAATCACTAAAAACAGTTTTGCAAACTTTGTGTTTTAGTCACTAACTTAAAATGTCCCATTTTCGAATTTCTTTTTCCAAAATTGTTTTCACCAAAATCATTTATATAATTAATAAAGATTTTAAACTATTTTCCCATATTTTTATCCCGTATAAAATATTCAATCCAATTTAAATCCTGAATTCGACTCGAATCTCTAATTCCGGTCCACCGGACTGACTAAACCATCCTAAAACCCCTAGGCCCAGAACTAGGGTGTTACAACTCTCCCCCACTTAAGAAATTTCATCCGACTAATCCATCCCATGTGGCCTCCTCAACTCCCTGATGTCGCCACAATACCTTAACAAGCTATATCATCTTTCAACGTAGAACCTTACTGTTGGTTTCAAGAATCTCTACCGATTCCTCATCATAGGACAAATCCGACCTCAACTCAACATCCTCTACCGGAATAACGTGCAATAGATCAGATCAATATCTCCTCAACATTGAAACATGGAACACATTATGAATTCTCTCCAACTCAGGAGGCAACCTCAACCGATATGCTATATGACCCACCCCTTCAATAATCTTGTATGGTCCAATGAACCTTGGACTAAGCTTACCTTTACGTCTAAATCTCATCACCTTTTCCCATGGTGACACTTTCAAGAATACGCGATCAACCACCGCATATTAAACCTCCTTACGCTTCAGATCCGTGTAAGATTTCTACCGATCCGCAGCCACTCTCAATCGGTCACATACAAGCTTAACCTTCTCATCTGTATCTTTCAATACATCCGGTAGGGTAACATGCTTTTACCCTACCTCAGCCCAACATAAGGGCATACGACACCTCCGGCAATATAACGCCTCATAAGGTGCCATCTTTATACTCGCCTAATAACTATTATTGTAGGCAAACTCAACTAAAGGCAATTGCTTCTCCCAGGTTCCTTGGAACTTAATAATGCAACATCTCAGCATATCCTCCAAAACCTGGATAATCCGCTCAGACTGCCCATCCGAGTGAGAATGATACGCAGTGCTAAAACTCAACCTCGAACCCAAAGCCTGGTGCAGACTTTTCCAAAACCTTGACGTAAACCTCGAATCCCTATCTGAAACAATGGATTTAGGTATACCATGCAAGCGTACAATCTCAGCTATATTCAAATCCGCCAGCTTGTCCAAGGTATACGTTGTATGCGCTGGCAGGAAATGTGCACACTTTGTGAACCGGTCAACAATTACCCAAACAGAATCCTTTTTAGTTGGTGTCAACGGCAAACCTGTTACCAAATCCATGGTGATTCTCTCTCATTTCCACTACAGAATTTTCAGTAGTTGCAACAACCCGGATGGAAATTGATGTTCAACCTTGACCCCCCTGACATACCATGCACTTAGAAACAAACTCAGCCACATCTTTTTTCACCCCAACCCAGTAGTATGCCTCCCTCAAATCACAATACATCTTAACACAACCAAGATAAATAGCAAAAAGACTAGAGTGTGCCTCTATCAAGATAGTGTGCCTCAACTCCGAATCATTCGGCACCACCATCCGACCCTTGAAACATAAAACTCCGTCATCATCAAAATAAAAATCTGACGAATTTCCATCCGCTATGTCCTTAACATGCCCAACCAACGAATCATCGTACGTTTGCTTAGCTTTAACCAAATGTGATAACGTAGGCTTAACTTGCAACTCGGCTAACAAGCCCCCATCACGAGCTACACTCAACCGAGCAAACATAGCTCTCAACTCAACCACAGCTTTTCTACTCAAAGTATTTGCCACCACATTTCCTTTACCCGAATGATACTCAATGGTCAAATCGTAATCCTTAAGCAAATCCAACCATCTTCGCTACCTAAGGTTTAACTCCTTCTGCTACATCAGATATTTCAAGCTCTTATGATCCGTAAAAACACACACTTCTCACCATAGAGGTATGTCACCAAATTTTCAAAGAGAACACCACAGCCACAAGCTCTAAATCATGAGTTGGATAATTGTGCTCATGAAATTTCAACTGCCTCGATGCATAGGCCACAACCTTCCTGCCCTGCATCAGCACACAACCCAAGCCAACATACGGCGCATCACTATAAACCACAAATTTCTTTCTAGATTCGGGCTGAATCAACACATAAGCGTGTGTCAAAACCTCTTTCAACTTTTCAAAACCCTGTTATTGCTTCTCCATCCATACAAAAGGAATATTATTTTGTAACAACTTGGTCAATGGTGCTGCAATACTCGAGAACCCCTCAACAAAACGGTGATAATAACCAGCCAACCCAAGAAAACTACGCACCTCCGATACAGACTTAGGTTGTTTCTAATTGAGAACATCCTCAATTTTCTATGGATCTACGCGAATATCCTCCGTGGAAACCACATGACCAAGGAACATCACCACCTTAAGCCAAAACTCGCACTTGCTCTACTTAGCATATAACTAATTATCCTTCAGCACTTGCAACACTATCTGCAAATGCCGATCATGCTCTTCCTCGGTACAGGAGTACACAAGAATATCATCTATGAACACTACCACGAACTGATCAAGGTACTCATGAAACACTCGATTCATCATATCCATAAATGCAGTTGGGGCATTTGTCAAACCGAAAGGCATAACCAGAAACTTATAATGCCCATACCTTGTATGGAAGGCAGTCTTTGGCACATCCACGTCCTTCACTTTCAACTGATAGTATCCCAACCTCAAATCTATCTTAGAGAACACCGAAGCACCTCTAAACTGATCAAACAAATCATCAATCCGCAGCAAAGGATATTTATTCTTAATCGTCAACTTATTTAGTTGTTGATAATCGATGCACATCCTCATAGTGCCATCATTCTTCTTCACAAATAACATCGGTGCACCCCAGGGTGAAACACTAGGTCTAATGAAACCTCGATCAAGCAACTCTTGCAACTGCGTTTTCAACTCCTTCAATTCCTTAGGTGCCATGCGATAAGGCACAATGGACACTAGAGCCGTATCAACATACGTCTCAATTTTAAACTCTACCTACCTATTCGGCGACAACCCTAGCAACTCTTTAGAAGAAACTTCTGGAAAATCATAAACTGTACAGATGTCCTGCACACATACATCCTTAGATCCAAGATTCATAACATAGGCCAAATACACCTGACATCTGAGTTTCAACATTCGACTTGTTTCCAAAGCTGAAACAACATTGGCCAGGAACTTTGCATTCTTGCCAACCACCTCAACTTCATAATCATCGGCAAGACGCAAGGATATCTGTTTGGTTTCAAAATCCACAACTGCCCTATGCTCGAATAACCAATCCATCCCTAAAATTGCATCAAAACCATGGAATGGCAACTCCATCAAATCCACGGCAAACACATGATCTTGCACCATTAAAGGACACCTTCGATATAACTTCCTAACCACAACCATTTAGCCCAAAGAACTAGTTACTCGAACATAAACATTCAAAATCTCAACAGGTATATCAAGTAACTGTGCATGCTCAATCAAAATATATGAATGGGTGGAACTAGAATCAACCAATGAAAACAAAGGTAAAGATTGCAAAGTAAAGGTACCTACAATCACATCAGTATCGTTGCATCCCTCACGATGCGTATACACCCTCGCGGGACCTCCACCCTCTGGCTGGATAGCAACAGTGTGTGCCACAGTCCTATGCCCACCATCTCTCGGCTAGAAATGTCCTCGTCCATACCTTCGACCTCTCGGGCCAACCACAGTAGGTGCAGGAGCCTACGCACCTCTAGCTAACATAGGGCAATCACGCCTCACATGATCAATAGACCCACAACTCCAACAAGCATTAGCTGCAACCAGTGCAGGAACTGGACCAACTCGTCCTGCCTGTAGACAGTCGCGTCTAACATGGTATCGAGATCTACAACCCCAACAAACCTTATCCAACCTCCAGCAAACCCATAATGTCTCTTCCTACATTGAGCATATTCAAGTATTCCACCTCTGAAACTTTGCCCTAGCTAACCTCTCTTCCCAAGCTTAGGTCAATGTCTCCGATCTTGATGTATCTTATACCGACCACCACCAATATTAAAATCAGCAGCTCTTTCACCATGACCAGTTCCTCCAGCACGGGATGTCAAAACCCAAACTATGCTCAATATCCTTGTCTCTCGAAACTAACACATCAAAATCAACATACTCAGCAGCCAAAATATATGTCTTAACCTCCTAAGTCAATCCATAACAGAAGAGGTCACAACGGCTCCTCTCATCAGGCATCAACTCAGAAGCATACTGGCTCAGCATCACAAGCTGTATCTCATACTCAGATACCGACATATCCTCTTCTACCAAAGCCATGAACTCGTATTTCTTCTCATCTTGGTATCTAGCTCCGAGATACTTCTTCCTAAAGGTAGATTGGAAGGTTTCCCATGTCATATTGTCAGTTTCCATACTCGCAAATCACTGTAGTCCACCAGCTATACGCATCTCCCTGCAGTAAAGATACAACACATCCCAGCTTACGGGCGTCTAAACAACCCATCTGATCCAATATACGATATGTCCTGACAAACCAATCCTTAGAAGCCTCAGGCGTCAATCACTTGTTGCACACCCGCAAGTGGATTCGGCGGAAGAGGTGGCAACTCCTCAATAGGCATAACATTATCCTCACCCTCATGCCTTCTCGTATTCGCATTAAAATGTAATTCTCTCCTCGGCGGCATCGATACCACCAAATGTAACTCTCTCGACTCGACCTAGCTACAAGACCGAACCGAGTGAGCTACATTAGGTTTATCGAAGTAAACCGAAAAGGAACACTTGGAAAAATGCAACCATTTTTCCCTTTATCTTATCTAGATGCAGGTTATTACCCTGCATGTACATACAAACAACGAGTGGAAACCCAACTCAATTGGGCATCAAATTGATATCCAATTGGCCACATTACAAGAATATGGACCAAAATGTAAATATATAAATCTATAAGGATTAACTTGTAATTTGCTTTACCAATCTTCGATTAATCAGGTTACAAGCATACATGCCAAATTTCAACTTAAAACGATCATCCGAACTCATCCAATTGTATACATAACATCCAGGGACCAAAATGTAAATTCCACTATTTCAAAGGGCTAATTTCGTAATTAATATTACCAATCCTCAATTAAACCAATTACATGCATACTGGTGAAATTTCAGGTTAAAATGATCATTCAAACTCATTAATTGCAAGTATATCAATCAGGGACTAAAACGAGAGAAAATAGAAACCTTAAAACATACTTTTAACTAACTTAACCACTGACCGTATCGATACGCGGGCAAGTGTATCAATACGCCCGAGCTTTCTCAAAATTCTAGATTCCAGTAGCTTAAAATTGTATCGATACGCCTTCACGTGTATCGATACACTATGCCTGAAACGGTAGACCCGTATCGATACGGTCACCCTGTACTGATACGCTAAGCCTGAAAATGTACTTACCCGTATTGATACGGTCACCCGTTTATTGATACGCTGTGCCTAGAAACACTTACCTATATCGATACGGGTACATGCGTAAGGATACACCCTGACATGTAATGTCATAATTTGCTGGTTTTTAGCCCCGTTTTGGAATTCTAACACTTAAGCATGCTTCTAACAATCAAATAACATCATCATTGGTCATTTACCATCAACTACCATAAACCAAACATCAAGAAACAATCATCATGCTTCATAGGTAAACTATAGGCATGCTTCTTAATACTCAAGCAACCAAAGCGTGAACCATATGCAAAATCCAACAAACCAAGCTTATCACAAGTCCAAAGCAACAAAATAAACTTGCTCAAACGGAGAAGTAACCACTCAAACCCTCCCAACAACATTTAAGCCACATTGCCTTTATTAGTAGTTTAAAACCCAAACATACTTTGGTAAATCAAGTCTTTGAATTCCCTCCTTGCTTGCTAGGCCACTTGCATTCAATCAATCTACATTGATGATAAAAGAGAGCGTAAGCAATCATTTCTTAGTGATGAGCGCTCGAGAATATAAAACATCATCCAATGCAATTAAGAACCATTTCAAACCATCATGTCATTATTTCAAAACATGCACTTAATCTTTATAAAATCAGCATATTAAACTATATGCAACATGTATCATGGATTCCACAACATAATCCCATATGCAATTCCCTCTACTTAAGCTTTCCCAAGCATAACATCTCATATGCAAAACTTAAGGAGTATAACACGTATAAATCACATCATTCAAACCAATCCATCAACATGATACTATTTAAAACGTTATATTGGCTCTCAAGTGATCCGTTGCCATATACATCCTTTCTATAAATCATCATTAACATCATATACACAGATTTCCCAAGAGATTTCGCAATCTCTTGCAGCTCAATGGCATGGAGTTGTACAACACATGAACAACCTCTACACTACCAAGGCTAATCCTCCAACGTAGAGTTCACACACTCGACGCATCAACCTCTACAACTCATGATTGGAGTAAAAACCATCTAAGTGTTACCTCAACAACATTGGGGTTCACATGATCGGAGTAAGTACCTCTCGTACTACCTCTACAACCACGGGCGACTTATTATAGTGCACTTTAAATCCTATGGCTGGCCAATTATGTCCGATAACATTTTCGATTCATCACTTGCCAATATAATCCACTTTTATAGGATCCAATGCATTATAATGCATCCAAACTCATAGCAACCATCAATTAACATTTATCTAACTATAATCCCCCACAACACCACAACCTATAAACCGAAAACACCATCGATTCATCAAAAACCTCAACCCAGCCCACAACTACGAATATCAACCTTCAAATTACATCAATTAACATCAAAACAACAACATAAAACAACCTTATACCTACAACAACCAATAATTAACCTCAAAATCTCTTAACTACCAATCTAACAAACTATAGATTCAATATATTTCGGGATTTTATCATCAAAACTCACATCATTATCATATTAAACATCAAAATCAAGGTATAAACCAATCCTTAACTCAGCAAAAACAGATCCCCACGAATTTCTTCAAATTTTCATCATAAACCATCAATTAAACCATAAATCCGAGTTTAATTAATCAAAACCAAATGAAAATCATATAAAGTGGATCAAGAACTTAGGAATTTCAAGAAAGAACCTTTCATTAGAGGAGAAGAACGAATCCTTACCTCCAATGCTGATTTCTCCCCTCAATTGCTTTATAAACCATGAAAATTAAGGTAGAAACAATAAGTATTTGATGTAAAAGCTTTAGAAATCAACTGGAAATAAAAAATTCTTTGAAATCCTAATTTTACATGAAGAAATTGAAGATGGAAATGTGTTTGGCTGAAGAGAATTTGAGAGAAAGAAGTTACAAAGTTAGTTACGTGAAATTCTTTTAAAAAGCTTAATTGTGTTTAATTAATTTTCTCCACTATTTATACCTCTTATAAACTTAATTAAAAATAGTTAATTAAAGAGAGAAATCTTATTTCGCTACATATCCATCTGGCATCACCACACACCATAGTCATTTAATAAAGCTTCACAGGGTTCAAGTTGGCACACAAGCACTATGGCATTTGGTTAACAAATATGCACCATTGTGTGGAGGGTCACAACCAAACGCCGCCATCACATGACTAAATTATCCTATCGTTATCTCGCTCTGGTACCACGTGTCACAAATATGCCCCTTTTACTCAGTTGGCAAGCCGTGCGACACTTGAAATGGGTGTTACCCAGACAAGTCAACCTTTCTTATGCCCCTTTTCCCCAAAGAGTTATCTCGATCTAGCCTTCTCATGGTCGTAACGCGCTAGGGACTTTAGAGTATCGGATCCCGCATGGCCTAGCGACAGCTACACTCCAACCTCGTACTTCAGCCACGAGCGTGATATGGGACCCTATGGCCCCAAACCGTCCCTAGGTATTTCTCCTAAGGAGACAGTGCGCCAACCACTAGGCCCCACTGCCCGCACACCTAGGCCTATGAGTAGGTCACTTACACCAAGGAAGCTCAGTCGCTAGCCCAGGCGAGGGGGATGGTGGAGACCCAACACCATACCACTTCCCCCTAAAGAGCTAAAGAAACTTACCAGGAATGACGCTAGTAGACGTTGGAATGTCCTTGACAGGGACACTTTCTGGATATGGTCTTCAAAAAGCATCTTGACTCCTATCTCCTTCTTGGTACACCATCAGGAACTTCTTATACATCAATCAGGGTTATAGCTACTTGGTCTACTTGGGCTCGTCGAGGAGTGATAGTAGACTAACGCGAGATAGCCTCGCCACTAAGCACCCACATAATCAAGTAACCAACCTAGAGAGATCCAAGAACAATCAACAGTGAGGAAAAAATATAAAATGACAATAAAACCAAAACAACAATGAAAAGAACCAGTTGATTGACTAAGGCATCCTAATATGCAAAGCTGTAGGAACGATAGTTGCTGATCCATGAAAGACCCAGCTGAAGAGAAATCCAAAATAGCGACGAGCATGTTAAAAATTACCAAATTTTCTGTCAAAGAATTAAGTGTTAGAACCAAATCATAACTTCACATATTATATAACCCAAGATTTATCATGTAAACTGAATGCGGAAGTGCCAAAAATTACAGATTTTAATCCAACATTAACCTCTCTAGGAATAAGTGTGATGTCTCAGTCGAGACCTGCACAAATATTCACGCAAGAACTAGTAAGATGTTTAACAAAATAAGAGGCATTTTGAATATTTTGAATCCAACAAACCACATTACTACAATCACTTTCAATGATCGACTTATGGGAGCGACACCAAATTGAAGCGGGGAAGAGCAAACAAGCCTCTTTTACGATAAGACGTTTGGCAGTTCGAACATCTATCACACCGATTAACTTAGAAAATGAAATTAGAGTTTGGACATCATAATTCCTCAAAGCACCACCAAACAAAGTGTGTCGCAGCCCATCAACGTTAAACTTAAGAGCCCCGGAGAGGCGATTTCCAACAACTTGTAGGGAAGCACTTCGTCTTAAAGACTAACGAGTTGAGTTCAAATGGGCAACGGAGAAAATCATTGATGGAGGTCATGGCATTAGTCCATTTGGCTTTACACCACTAGCACACTCTCAAAATAACAAGGTCAAACAAGATATTTGCGTTGACTGCTTTTCCTCTATAAAGGCAACCTCGTTCCTATGTAGCTAAAGGGACCATGCAATCCCAAAAAAAAGACATCAACCAGATTGGTTTGGCCTTTTTGAACGTGGATTTTTGACACGGATAAAAAAATTAGGAATACCATGACGAAGTGTTTAATAATTATGCTATTAACGCAGAACATGTTGCATTGCGATGATAGCTTTCGAAAGCAAAGATAGGAATCGAACATGACCTATTCGATGAAATGTGTAAAAGAGTTATCAACAAGATAACGTTTAATAATAAGTGGTTGGAGAGCTAGTCTTTCATCCAATGCAGCTGGGTTTGAATCCCACCCATTCCTTCTTTTTCATTTCTTTATTTGCTTTATTTCCAGCTAATCATATAGTGACATGTCAGTTAAATTTATCAAATTAAATAAATTTAAAATAAAATAAAATTGATGATATGTGTCAGCATTTGATTGGTGGATTGAATTTTATAAAATTAAAATAAAATTATGACCAAATTGATAAAATGTGAAAGTAAAAAAGACTAAATGTGTAATTATGCAAATTTAGCTAACTGCACGTCATCATCTCTGTCAAAGTTAATGGTCAGTGGCTTGATTGAAACTATTTTAATAAGGGTAAACTACACCAGTGACCACCGAACTATTTGGGCGTACCTATTTTAACCACCGAACTATCAAACTCGTCAATCAAACCACCCAACTTATTAAATTGATCTATTTTGACCACCGACCGTTAAAAAACTAACGGCACGGCTGAGTTGGCTAAAAAACTTAATTTTTTATTGCCATGTTGGAGGTATATTGCCACATAAGCATATGACATTTTGGTAAGCTTATTGTTCTATTTAATGGAACCCTAATTACAAAGTTTATTCCCTTATCTCTTTCAATTATTATTTCCAACAGCTACATTGGTGAAGAGAAGTCTGCAGAAGAGGGAAGCAAGCAATGAAGAAAAGTTAAAGCTTGTAATCGAAATGGAGGGTGAGAACTTGGATCAAGAATGCTTCTGTGGAGTGCATTCTCTATTAACGACGGGATGAAAAACTAATAATCCTGGTAGAAGGTTTTGGGGCTGTGGAAACTATGGAAAAACACCTAGACTTGCAATTTTATTGTTTAGTATGATCCCCAGTATATAATCAATCAAGGGGTGTGATTGTCGGTCTTCTAAGAAAGATTTCATCTATGGAACGTGGAATAAGGAATGAGAGGTTTTTTAGGGTTTTGCTTCTTTGTTTTGTGTTTCTTTTAGGTTTAGGTTTAGGAAAATGGATGTCCTAATTTGTGGTTATATTTTAGGACAGTTTCAAGGTTGTTTTTTAGTTATGTGCCTGGGTTGTTGGAATTGCTATGTTAGATTGTAATGGAATGAATGTTTATGTAGCTGGGTTAAATTTTAGGGTTCCTATTATTAAGTGTCTGTGTTGCTTATTGTAATGGAGTGAATGCTTATGTATCTTGAATATGCTTATTGTAATTGAATTGCTATGTTTATGTTGGATTTTTGGTTATTAAAGAATGCATTGAAAATATAAAGTAGATACACAAACAAAATTATAAGATCTGACCATAATATGATTCATTTCATAAGTGATCCATACAAAAGAGATTGTTTTTTGACCATTACAGAAATAAAAATCTAAGTTCTGACCATTCATTGAACACATATAAAACATGTATACAACAAAAAGTTAAACCCCTATTGGTCAACTGCATGCATTACACAAAAACCTTTCATGTGATGCCTATAATCACAACAAAAAGTTAAATCCTAATGGTCAATTGCATGCATTACACAAAGAAAATTAAAACAGTGAGTCTTGGAGTGTTTAGAATGGCCAACAGAATCATGGGTCACTTATAAGCTTGCCTTGGAGATGATTGACTAACAGAACTCTCATGAGTGGTGGGGGTGGGCATCCATCTAACAATATAGACTGGTGGTGGGGTTGGCTTGGCCTTGGACTGTTGCCTACCAGAATGAGTAACAGAACTCTCCTGAGTGGTGGGGGTCGGCATCCATCTAACAGTATGGACTGGTGGTGGGGGTTGGTGTTGCCTAACAGGTTGGTTTGGTGTTGCAACAGGATCCTGGTCCACACTTGTTCCAGATCTTCTTCTAATCTGTACACAAAAGACAATATGTTACTGAACCTTAAACAACATTTGTAAATTAATTACAAAAAATAATATGTACACTTACTGGCAGTTTAGATCTTCTAGGAGCTCTACTTGTAGTAGAAGTGGATGCTTGTTTAGATGGTCTAGTATTTGCACGAACATGACCCTTGTATGTCCTTGTATTATGACCAGATCCTCCACATTTTGTACAAGACATCTTCACACCCTTCATGGACACCTTAGCACCCTAAGGTGCTTCACCTGTCTCCCTTCTTCTAAGGTTATTATGTGGTCTTCCTGGTGGCCTTCTCAAGACATGAGGTAAACTTGTAAATGTGTTTCTTGACAACTCCACTGGTTCTTACCCCTTACTGGATTGATGAAATGGGAATATATGGACATTTGGGTAGACACTGAGTAGCATGGATCTATATAATTTTTGGGTCTTTCTTCAAGCAACAGTATGATAGAAATAGAATGGATGCATGGAATTCTTGCATAAAAATAGCTGATAAGTGTGTATAAACATATAGATCATTAAAAAACATTATGTAAAAAAACTTAACCTGTTAGTTGCCATCTTCTGCATGAGCAAGATGATGTTTGCATGTTGACAGAATGTTGGTCTTGAGGACCACATGAAACTTGGTACATTGCTCCACCAGCACGAAGAGGCCAACATCTATGTGACACTTAAGAAGAAA
Organism: Hibiscus mutabilis; assembly: GCA_019671005.1. NCBI lineage: Eukaryota > Viridiplantae > Streptophyta > Magnoliopsida > Malvales > Malvaceae > Hibiscus > Hibiscus mutabilis. Next base: position 11,188,226 of record CM033732.1, read on the forward strand.
AAATAGAAAGAAACTACCAACATCTATGTGAAACTAAAACTAACCACCAACATATATGTGACACTAAAACATAGCAGAAAAATTAGAAACAAACAAATTAGAAACAAAGAAAAAAACAGAAAACAAACAAATGTACAAGTTAGAAACATACAATGCTAATGCAGAAACAAACAAACAAATGGCCAATTAACTTATGTGACAGTGCTAAAGCAAACCTATGTACAAGGGCTAATGCAGTCTCTAGTTAGAAACATACAATACAATGTCAAGTTAGAAATATACAAGTTTGAAACCATGCAAATGCAATCTCCATCTTTCTCTGAATTTTAGGACACAAAGGCTCAATTAACTTCTCAGTTTCATCCCTCTTTTTAGCAATTCTTTGCATCAATTTGGATCTAATTGACTATACCAAAGTAATAATTGCTTTATCACTAGCTTCAACTATCATCTACAAACTAAAATAGTAAGTGTTAATATTGTAAGTTAAGTGTAGAAAAAGTAAAGAGAAAAATAGATGGATTAACCTTATTGAAACACTCGCAATGATTGTTTAAAAGGGTGTCTGACTTAGGTCTGAAGGAAAAGTAAGACTTTGACCACATTGCATGGTCTTTCCCCAACATCCATGTATGTTCAGAACTTGATAAGCCCTACATTAATGGTCATAAATTAGGTTATTGATCCGTAAAAATCATATGCAAAATAATTTGAAAAAAAATAAATAATTATCCCTCTAAAGTTGCCATGGAAGCTTTAAACTCTCTCACATATGTTGCCTTAGCAGCTCTCCAAAGTTGGTCTTTTAAAGCTTTTCCCTTATGCTTTTCATGTAACTTGAAATTATTGCAAAGGTGTCTCACACATGTTCTGTGGTCTGCATGGGGAAATATTTCCATCATAGATTCCATCAATCCCTGCACAACAAAACTGTAAGTGTTATTAAGAGAAATGAATTAAATAAAACAGTAAATGTTTATCAAAAAAATTTAAGATTACCTTCTGTTTATCAGTCATAAATGTTATGTGATGGGAATTGTTCAACTCTAAATCAGTCTTTAAAATTTCCATAAACCAGCACCAAGATGACTCAGTCTCAGCCTCCACAATGTTAAATCCATTGGGATAAAGACAGACATCTACATCCATCCCAACAGCTACCAGAAGATGACCCACATAATGGGCCTTCAAGTGACACCCATCCAGACATATAATACGCCTACAACCAGCTTTGAACCATCCTTCATAGCTTGCATACAAATATACAGTCTTTGGAATACAGTTTCATCTAATTGCAAGACTGTGGTCGTCCCAGGGTTTGAGGACCTAAGCTCACCTAGATAATCATGCAGTTTTGTGTACTGGTCCTTTATATTACCATGCAGCTTCTCAAGGGCCAAGTTCTTTGCCCTAGCACACTTACTCAAATGGACAGACATGTTGTAATCCTTAAATACATCTTGTTTAAGGGATTTAGAGGAGTAATTTGGATCAGTATGGAATTTGTCTAAGTACCGCTTTGCCAAAAACTTAGCAGTTATGTTTGGGTTTTTATATTCCTTGAGACATCTATGTTCACCAGTAAGTGACCTTATTTGCCAAGTTTCATAAGGCTCACTAAAGCTAACTGGAGAAGCCCATAAAACCCATGGACACCCCGCCTTACAAACTGCTTGAATTCTCCAATTATCATTTCTCTTAAGCTTAAAATATATCTATTGTTGATGTTGTACATCTTAATAGCCTCTCTCAATACTTGTTTTGTTGCAAAAAGTAACCCCACCTTAAAATTTGGATTGGAAATGTCTACACTGGTATTAAATTCAGGATATCTTGACTTCTTCTGTGGACCATCAGAATCTGAATCATCTAAACTGTGTTTGTGTAATGAGTTAGTGTAACACCCTAAATCCTAGCCTATAAGTATTGAAATCAATTGCTTAAGTTGATAGCTTAATTGAATCTAGAAATTTAGCTAAATTGATTAGTCAATGGTCTAATTGAATGGATGAAAGAACAAGTGACCAAATTAAGATGACCAACTTGTAAACTCTAGCAATTTCAAGGAATGCATGCTAAATTCCTCAATTCCCCTAAATGCCCTTGATTAATTTAATATTAAGGATTAATTAAGGGACATTTTAGACGTCACACAAATTCAATAACTTGGATTAAGTGTTATCATCTTCCTCACTTTCTCTTTGTTTGGACGATTGGAAGACAAAGAAAAGAGAGACAGGAAGCTTGAGGGAGAAAGCTTGAATCCATGCCCTACAACCTTGATTTAGATCCAAATTAAATCTAGATAGCTTAGTGATTAAGGTAATTACTTGTTTCTCTTGTGAAATTCATGTTTGAATTAAAATGGAAATGTGATTTGTGTGTATAGATGTTGGAAAATGTGATGAACATGTTATAGATTGATTGAATGATTGTTTGATGATGTTCTTGGTTGTATTGATGAATTAGAAGATTTCTTTATGTGTTAAGGTCATGCTATTTGCAATTAGAACCTGGAAATTGATTGCTCGTAATCAAATTGCTAATGAAACTCGTGTGTAGTTGCTGGAAAATTGAGAAACATGAACATAGTTTTGATTGAAAATTGTGTAAGCATGCTAAATGAGCTTAAACTCTGTTTTGAGCATGTTACTAGGTAAAATGGAGATTTAATTGAATCGGTAACTTGCTGGGAAAATGACTACACCTAATTGAACTAGTTAAATTAGGTAATGGACTGCCTAGTTGATGAATTGATGTGTAATTGTGATCAATTGGATTAAACTAGGTTCAACATGACTATGCCCTATTTTGAGAACATTTTTAGGTGAATTATGATGGCCTAGATATGTATGAACATGATTATGAAAGAAATTGGCATGTTAGGACCTTGCTAGAATGAAATAAAGAACTAGAATTGCAACCTAGTGTAAGTTGCCCAAAATTGCTATGTTCTGGGCAGTCACTTTGAAAATTCACCAAAAATTGTAGTGATCAAATTCAGGTTGAAATTTTAATGACATGATCCTTAGTATGTCTACTTTCATTAGGAGAAAACAGAACTGAAAACTGGGTCCTATACTGGAAACTGTAAATAGAAATAGTTGGACAGTGCAAACTGTCCAGGCAGTGTAAATGCCCTGTCTTTGAACAATAAAATGTATTAATTGGATAAGAACTAAAATTCAAGCCTATTATGGTTTTAAAGACAATTTTGTTAGCTTTCAAATGATATAAATTAATCGAAATTCTGACGTAGGAATTGAAAGATATGCTTGTTTAAGCATGTAAAGTGCAAGCTTCCAGGCAGCAGCACTTAAGCTAGTTAGAAACTATTATGTACACAGTTTTATTGGACTGTTTGTAACAGTTTGGGATAATTAGATCCTACCTAGTCTTATTTATTGAAATGTTAACATAATTGTATGTATATGTTTATGTGTATTGAAATAAACTTGCTGCCATGTTGAATTGTCTTGTGTATACATATTGATGAATGTGTTTAATCATGAATTTGCTAGAGCAAGGAGTGAACTTGGAGGAAGGAGAAAAAGGAAATCATTCAAAGGCTAAGAACAAAGGAATAACTATACAAGACAATTGCTAGCTTGCTTGGATTGTATTGTGAGTGTAGTTATCCTTAGGGTTAGGACTAGGTCCTAACCATTACATTCTTGTTATGAAAATGAATCTAAGCATGAATATGACTTAATAAGGGAAGAATGATTAATGAAACACAAGAAACATGATCCTAGTCTTATGTACATGCCTATTCGAAATGCTTGTGAATGAATTGTGATGACTTGGTAGCTTATGTGCTATGATACAACATGGTTGAATTCTATTGACTTGTTTGAGATAAGATGTTATCTCATTTGATGAAATGAATCTTGAAATCACTTGACTTGTGAGCTAAGGCTCAATAGCCTAAGGGCTTAACATGAAATGATCTTGATTTACTTGGACGTGATCTTGAATTTGATTACATGAAATAAATGGTAATTCGAACAACCTTGGTAGCTAGTTGGATTAGGTAGAAAGGCATGCCTTAGAGTCTGGAGCTCATTGTATATGGGTGGACTACGGTCCAGGGCTAAGGCCCCTATTTGGCGATAGACGGAGGGTACATATGCGGTCTTTGGCGACAATAGGAGGGTTGACCATCATTACGATGAATATTGTGGTGACAGTTGGTTGGAGACTCGATTACCTATACGAACTAAGTACCAAGGAGGTTGTTTAGCGAATTAACAAATGAAATAACCATTCAATTGTACATGATACTTGTCTCGAATGCCATGAAACGTATGTTACTTGATTTGAAAGCATGAGTCCTTAGTTTTTTGTTTTGCAAGCATGTTGCTTGATTCATGAATTATGACTTCTTGATGCCTATTCTTGTTGGCCAAATGCATGCTATCCTAGATAGGATATTCTTAATGCTTGGAAGACTAGTTAAGGTCACTCTTGATGTTTGAAATACTAGCTATGTCTACTTTAATGCTTGGAAGCCTTAACTAGGTCTACATTTGATCTAAAGGGCATGAATCATGAAATAACAAAATGGATAGACTAGTTACTACCTCACTAAGTACATTTTTGTATTTATCACTCTTGTTTCATTCTTCCCAACCTACATGTTAAAGGATTCAATATTGCTTGATCTTGAAGCTTGATTCCTTGAGCAAGAAGTATCCTACACAAGCTTGGTTAAACTATGAATGTATTGTTGTTCTATGATTACTTGTTTTTTCTTGTTTGGTTCAAATGCTTGCCATGTCTATGTACTTGTCTTGCTTGCTTGTTAAGTAACGCTCCTAAACCGGGTTTCTACTAGACCGAGTAGGGGGTGTTACATATTAATTGGTATCAGAGTTTTAGGTTTAGTCGATTCTAGGACTAAATCGGGCTATCATGCATCATATAGGATACTTGTGCCACCTAGGAGACTTGTATTGAATAGCTTGTGTCTTACTTATTAAAACGAACTCCTAATTGTTCTATTTGAACGTAAAATGTCTAAAACAAGACTCAATCGGGATAATGAAAGTCCTTAAGGCTCCCCGAATGAAGGAGACAGTGTGAGGATGGAACAGATTCCTCCTTAACATCAAGCTCAAGTTGCTGCTCAACATGAAGCTCCTGCTATCAATCATGTGCAGCAAGAATGTTTTCTAAGTATGAAGAAGACGTTCAATCATCTTGTATCTGCTTTAAAACAAGATCACCCTATTGCTCCTACTGTTGTTGTGCCAAACCTAGTCCCAATTGACAAACTGGCTCAACATCGGGCTTATACCTTCACTGGCACCGATGAAGCAAACCTAGAAGTAGCTGAGTACTGGCTAGACGCCACTACTCGAATCCTAACCAAGCAACTAGCTTGTCCCGAAGAACACAAACTATAATGTGCTATAGCTTTGTTAGCTGATGAAGCTTTAAGCTGGTAGGAAACTACTACACTGACTGTCCCTGCAGAAGTCGTGACATGGAAATTCTTCCTCGATGAATTCAGGAAGATGTATATCAGTGAACTGTATTTGGCCGAGCGCCGGAAATGTTTCTTGTACCTCAAGCAAGGGGCCGACCTATTAAATAGTATGTAAGCGACTTTTGCAAGTATTGCAAATATGGGTCGGAATATATCAAAAGCGAGGCTGACAAGTGCCGAATGTTCATTGACGGGTTAAATGATGAATTAAGCCATATATTCACTACTCTGGGTATTATCGATTTCCAAAATTTAGTAAACTAAGCCATTGCTACAGAGGCGAAGATGAAGGCCTCAGAGAAACGTAAGAGTGGAAACTCCTGGAAAGATAAACGATCCAGTAACGATGACAAGCCACACTGGCAGTCAAAGAAAGCTAAACACTCTAAACATCACTCTTCAAATTATATTCATGTCCATATACCGAAACCTCAATCAGTAATCAAATCTTCAGCCCCGATCATCTCAGTTGATAGTATGGGGAATTCTGGTAAAGTTGTTCAGTATTCTACCTACAAGTTCTATCAGAAGCACCACACAGAGCAATGCAGAACTCAACAAAACTTGTGTTTCTTATGTGGAGCCTCATATCACTATATCCGAGATTGTCCCCAGAATCCCAATAAGGTTCCAAGTCGAACACCTGGAAATGCAAGCTCAGCTCTCTCTAATCAAAACAAGGGTCCTAAACAAGCCTAGTATGGAAATCAAGAAAGAGGCAAAGGGAACCATTCAAATGCTCCAACTCATCAGGAGTCTCGAGCCCCTACTCGAATCTACCACATTCGTGGTAAAGATGATGAAGAAGCTCCCGATGATATTGCAGGTACCGTTGAGTTAAATTCCAGTCCTACATATTCTTTAATTGATTCGGGGTCAACCAATTCATTTGTTTGTTCTGCCTTGATCAACAAGTTAAAATTAAAACCTGAAATTATTGAATCAAGTCTTGTAGTTTCGAATCCTTTAGGGGAAAACACCCATTAACTTGCGCCACAAGCAAGCTTCCTTGACCATTCGAAACATACCCTTTCCTATTGATCTTTATGTTCCACCTTTTGTGAATTTGACTTGATATTGGGGTTAGATTGGTTAAGTAAACACGAGGCTTGGTAGATTGCCAAAATCGGAGACTGTATCTCCGGGGTTTAGAGAAAGAATCCATTCTCTTAATAGACAAGAAACCAACTTCAGTCTTTGCTAAGATGATTCTCCAAGATGAAATTGAATTCGGTTTGCCTAGCATGCCTATTTTGTCTGAATTCATTGATGTTTTTCCCAAGGAACTCCCTAGTGTCCCTCTGACCAGAGAAGTAGAGTTCGGGATTGAAGTTCAGCATGGAACAACTCTGGTGTCCATTACACCCTATAGAATGGCACTTATTGAGTTGAAGGAACTCAAGAAGCAACTCCAAGAGCTACAAAACAAGGGTTTTCATCCAACCTAGCTCATCTCCTTGGGGTGCTCCAGTCTTGTTCGTGAAGAAGAAAGACGGGACCTTGAGACTCTGTATTGATTACAGAAAATTGAACAAGTTTATGATCAAGAATCAATATCCTTTTCCTATAATAGAAGATCTCTTCGATCAACTCAAGGATGCTTCGGTATTCTCAAAGATCGATCTTCGATCAGGATACTATCAAATGAGGGTAAAAGAAGAAGATGTACCCAAGATAGCCTTTTGTACTCGATATGGCCACTATGAATTTCTCGTAATGACATTCAGGCTAACGAATCTTCGGCTGCTTTCATGGATCTCATGAATCGAGTATTCAAGCCTTATCTCGATAAGTTCGTGGTCGTCTTCATTGATGACATCCTAGTTTACTCCCGGAACAAAGAAGAATACTCTGAACATCTCAGAATCGTATTGCAAACTCTTCGAGAACATCAATTGTTCGCAAAGTTCTCTAAGTGTGAATTTTGGCTATTAGAAGTCTCGTTTCTTAGCCATGTCATCTCGGCAGTAGGAATTAAAGTAGACCCGAAGAAAATTCAATCCATCCTAGAATGGAGACCTCTGAGGAATGTTAGTGAAATTAGAAGCTTTCTCAGTTTAGCCGAATATTATCACTGATTTGTCAAAGGATTCTCATCCATTGCCGCAAGTTTAACAAAGTTAACCCGAAAGGATACACCTTTTGTTTGGTCAAAGAAGCAACAACGAAGCTTCGATCAACTTAAACAAGCCCCGACTCATACACCGATTCTTATCCAACCAGAATCGGGTAAAGAATTCACTGTCTATAGTGATGCATCTCATTTAGGACTCGGTTGTGTCCTAATGCAAGATGGAAAAGTGGTAGCCTATGCTTCAAGGTAACTGAAACCACACGAGTCAAACTATCCAACACACGATCTAGAATTGGCAGCTATCATGTTTGCTCTCAAAATATGGAGACATTACTTGTATGGGGAGAAATGTAACATGTTCACAGACCATAAGAGTCTCAAATATCTCCTGACCCAGAAAGATTTGAATCTGAGACAAAGAAGATGGCTATAATTGCTTAAAGACTACAATTTGGTTATCGACTACCATCTGGGGAAAGCAAACGTGGTTGTTGATGCCCTTAGTCACAAACCATACTCGGGTAAACTCCTAAATCTAAATTCTAGTATATTTCAATCGAATTTGAACTTACTTGAATCATAAGAAATCTATCCGAACACTTACTTGTGTTGCAAGTAATCACTCGAAATTTTCCATAATGATACTATGTATTCTTTGTAGCTACTCTAGCTATCAATGATCATTTTCGTTTATCCAAAGGATATAAATTCTTGTCTGAACTTCAAGTACAATCCAGCTTAATCTCGAGAATTAAAGAACTCCAACAAACTATTTCAGATCTTCAGAAGATCATATCCAAGCTTGCTTCTGAGCCTAATTCTGACTTTTCCCTTAAGTCAAATGGACTCCTCTATTTCAAGGATAGAGTGTGTTCCTAACAATGACGAACTAAGACAAGAAATGTTACAAAATGCTCACCAAAGATCATTTTCGATTCACCCAAGATCGATTAAGATGTACCAGGATCTTAAGCCACTATACTGGTGGCCGAGTATGAAATCGGCTATCATAGACTTCGTATCGAAGTGCATAACTTGTCAAAAACTTAAAGCTGAACATCGAGTTCCTACTGGATTAATTCAGCCAATCGAATTCCCTCAGTGGAAATGGGATCGTATTACAATGGATTTTGCTACTAGTCTTCCTTCCACTCCAAGAAAGAACGATGATGTATGGGTGATTGTAGATAGATTCACAAAGTCTACTCATTTCATCCCTGTTCGAATGAACATGAGCTTGGAAACTTTAGCCGAGCTGTACATCTGTGAAGTGATTCAATTACAAGGTGTACCTACAGCTATCATCTCAGATCGAGACCCCAGATTTGCTTCGCGATTTTGGAAGTCTCTACAGGAAGCTATTGGAACCAAAGTAAATCTAAGTACATCTTTCCATCCTCAGTTTGATGGACAATCTGAAAGGATTATTCAATTATTAGAAGACATGCTTCGTTCTTGTGTTATAGAGTTCGGGAAGAACTGGGAGAAATCTCTACCTCTTGTAGAGTTTGCCTACAACAATAGCTATCAAACATCTATTCAGATGGCACCATTTGAAGCTCTTTACAGGAGGAAGTGTAGAACTCCCTTATGCTGGTCTGAATTAGGGGAGAACAAAGTGCTAGGGCCTCAATTGCTTCAGGAAACTGAAGAACAAGTGAAGATCATTCATTATCGATTAAAGGCAGCTTTCGATAGACATAAATCATATGCTGACTTGAAAAGGAGAGATATCCACTATGCTATTGGAGACAAAGTCTTCCTAAAGGTCTCACTTTGGAAGAAAGTCCTTCGATTTGGAGGAAAAGGGAAACTCAGTCCCCGATTCATTGGTCCATTTGAAATCACCGAAAGAATTAGACCGGTGGCCTATCGATTAGCTCTCCCTATAGAATTCGATAGAATCCACAATGTATTCCACGTATCTATGCTCATAAGATACATATCAGTTCCATCCCATATTATTGAACCGGAAGAAGTTGAATTGAATCCCGATTTGTCCTATGAAGAAGAGCCTATTCAGATTCTTGATCGAGAAGTAAGAAAGCTAAGGAACAAGATTGTTCCTCTTGTCAAGGTTTTGTGGAGAAACTGCAAGATAGAAGAAGCTACTTGGGAATCTAAAGAAATCATGAAGAAGCAATATCCCCATCTATTCAATTCAGGTAAATTCGAGGATGAATTTATTTTAGGGGGAGAATTGTAACACCCTAAATCCTAGCCTAGAAGTATTGAAATCAATAGCATAAGTTGATAGCTTAATTGAATCTAGAAATTAAGCTAAATTGATTAGTCAAGGGTCTAATTGAATGAATGAAAAACAAGTGACCAAATTAAGATGACCAACTTGTAAACTCTAGCAATTTCAAGGAATGCATGCTAAATTCCTCAATTCCCTTAAATGCCCTTGATTAAGTTACTATTAAGGATTAATTAAAGGACATTTTAGACATTACACAAATCCAATAACTTGGATTAAGTGTTATCATCTTCCTCACTTTCTCTTTGTTTGGCCGATTGGAAGAGAAAAAAAAGAGAGAAAGGAAGCATGAGGGAGAAAGCTTGAATCCATGCCCTACAACCTTGATTTAGCTCCAAATTAAATCTAGATAGCTTAGTGATTAAGGTAATTACTTGTTTCTCTTGTGAAATTCATGTTTGAATTGTTTGAATTAAAATAGAAATGTGATTTGAGTGTATAGATGCTGGAAAATGTGATGAACATGTTATAGATTGATTGAATGATTGTTTGATGATGTTCTTTGTTGTATTGATGAATTAGATGATTTCTTTATGTGTTAAGGTCATGCTATTTGCAATTAGAACCTGGAAATTGATTGCTAGTAATCAAATTGCTAATGAAACTCATGTGTAGTTGCTGGAAAATTGAGAAACATGAACATGGTTCAAAATAGTCTAGATTAGGGGAGTGTTTTTATTGAAAAATTGTGTAAGCAAGCTAAATGAGCTTAAAATCTGTTTTGAACATGTTACTAGGTAAAATGGAGATTTAATTGAATTGGTAACTTGCTGGAAAAATGACTACACCTAATTGAACTAGTTAAATTAGGTAATGGACTGCCTAGTTGATGAATTGATGTGTAATTGTGATCAATTGGATTAAACTATGTTCAACATGACTACGCCCTTTTTTGAGAACATTGTTAGGTGAATTATGATGGCCTAGATATGTATGAACATGATTATGAATGAAATTGGCATGTTAGGACCTTGCTAGAATGAAATAAAGAACTAGAATTGCAACCTAGTGTAAGCTGCCCAAAATTGCTCTGTTCTGGGCAGTCACTTTGAAAATTCACCAAAAATTGTAGTGATCAAATTCAGGTTGAAATTTTAATGGCATGATCCTTAGTATGTCTACTTTCATTAGGAGAAAACAGAACTTAAAACTGGGTCCTATACTGGAAACTGTAAATATAAATAGCTGGACAGTGCAAACTATCCAGGCAGTGTAAATGCCCTGTCTTTGAACAATAAACTGTATTAATTGGATAAGAACTAAAATTCAAGCCTATTATGGTTTTAAACAATTTTGTTAGCTTTCAAATGATATAAATTAATCGAAATTCTGACTTAGGAATTGAAAGATATGCTTGTTTAAGCATGTAAAGTGCAAGCTTCCAGGCAGCAGCACTTAAGCTAGTTAGAAACTCTTCTGTACACAGTTTTATTAGACTGTTTGTAACAGTTTGGGATAATTAGATCCTACCTAGTCTTATTTATTGAAATGTTAACAGAATTGTATGTATACGTTTATATGTATTGAAATAACCTTGTTGCCATGTTGAATTGTCTTGTGTATACATATTGATGAATGTGTTTAATCATGAATTTGCTAGAGCAAGGAGTGAACTTGGAGGAAGGAGAAAAAGGAAATCATTCAAAGGCTATGAACAAAGGAATAGCTATACAAGACAATTTCTAGATTGCTTAGATTGTATTGTGAGTGTAGTTATCCTTAGGGTTAGGACTAGGTCCTAACCATTACATTCTTGTTATGAAAATGAATCTAAGCATGAATATGACTTAATAAGGGAAGAATGATTAATGAAACACATGAAGCATGATCCTAGTCTTATATACATGCCTATTCGAAATGCTTGTGCATGAATTGTGATGACTTGGTAGCTTATGTGCTATGATACAACATGGTTGAATGTTATTGACTTGTTTGAGATAAGATGTTATCTCATTTGATGAAATGAATCTTGAAATCACTTGACTTGTGAGCTAAGGCTCAATAGCCTAAGGGCTTAACATGAAATGATCTTGAATTTGATTACATGAAATAAATGGTAATTCGAATAACCTTGGTAGCTAGTTGGATTAGGTAGAAAGGCATGTCTTAGAGTCTAGAGCTCATTGTGTGCGGGTGGACTACGGTCCAGGGCTAAGGCCCATATTTAGCGACATTAGGAGGGTTAACCAGCACTACAGTGAATATTGTGGGGACAATTGGTTGGAGACTCGATTACCTATACGAACTAAGTACCAAGGGGGTTGTTTAATGGATTAACAAATGAAATAACAATTCAATTGTACATGATACTTGTCTCGAATTCCATGAAACATATGTTACTTGATTTGAAAGCATGACTCCTTGGTTTCTTGTTTTGCAAGCATGTTGCTTTATTCATGAATTATGACTTCTTGATGCCTATTCTTGTTGGCCGAATGCATGCTATCCTAGATAGGATATTCTTAATGCTTGGAAGACTAGTTAAGGTCACTCTTGATGTTTGAAAGACTAGCTATGTCTACTTTAATGCTTGGGAGCCTTAGCTAGGTCTACATTTGATCTAAAGGACATGAATCATGAAATAACAAAATGGATAGACTAGTTACTACCTCACTAAGTACATTTTTGTACTTATCACTCTTGTTTCATTCTTCCTAGCCTACAGGTTAAAGGATTCAACATTTCTTGATCTTAAAGCTTGATTCCTTGAGCAAGAAGCATCCTACACAAGCTTGATTAAAGTATGAATGCATTGTTGTTCTATGATTACTTGTTTGTTCTTGTTTGGTTCGAATGCTTGCCATGTCTATGTACTTGTCTTGCTTGCTAGTTAAGTAACGTTCCCGAACTGGGTTTCTACTAGCCCGGGTAGGGGGTGTTAAAGTTAGAATATCCACTGTCAGGGTTACTATCAACCCTGACTTCATTGCTCTCTCATTAGCTCTATATGACCCTTTTCCTATTGACATTATAACCCAACCCCTTAGAAACATCATCTTCGTAATCATTCTCACTATCAGTAAAACCAGATTCATAGCTAGCTGATTTAGAAACTTCATAATCAGAGTCTACCCTAATCTCAGAGGACTCTAAAACATTATCATTTGTTTCTGGTTCTTCACTAGGTTTCTCTTAAGACTCTACCCTAACTTCAGCATTCATTTCATGTTCAACACTAGCAGCATTATAGGGTATAAACTCCTCCAAGTATACATGAACATAATGATCCCTAGATAATTTGCTAAACATCTCTAGAACATCAATATTAGTTCCTAGAGTTTTAATCTCAAATGGATTTTCAGAAACTTGCTAGTATATCATCATTGCATAAGTTAATCCTAATTTTTCAATCATGGAAATAACATCAACAATGCTTATTTCATCCACATCACATCTATCAAAGTAATCAATTAACTGACCAGTATATATCAGGCTTCGGGTCTTAATAAAGTAACCACCATAGTGAACTACTAACGTGAACTTGGATGAATTTTGTTCTGTTAATAAGAAAATTAAAAGTATCAGGAAATAAGCTAAGTAAATATAATAGTAAGAAACATACCCCAACCAGACTAAACATGAAATAAATACTCAACATGGTTCACTACAAGAGAATACATAAAATAAAACTAAGCTTAACACTACAAGACAAAACATGAAACCAAACTAAGCTTAACACTACAAGATAACATATCAGATATAATAATGAAATAAATACTCACCATGGTTCAATAAACATGAATGCACATATGCCAACCATACTATACTCCACCTATTTTTATCATCCAACACCTTTACTTTACTTATTATGCTAACACACGCATACCTCATAGACACATAAAGACCCCCACATACTTTTTCCAAATTAAAAAAATCACATATATCACATGCATAAAATTCAGCTCCACATATCATATAATAATCAAGCACTGGTCTTTTATATCACATGCATAATATCAGTTCTACATGCATAAAAAAGTCAGAGAAAAACACAACACATGCATGAAAAACTCACAAATAAAAGTATAAAAACAAGTCACATATTCCAGTTCTGTCACAATCAATTAACCCTTTATTGAAACAAAACATAATTTTTTAAATAATTAACAATTTTTGTTGATGGTCCTGCATTCAACCCTGACTAAAATTCCTATGACATTAACAATGTAGCATTACATATCAAAGATACTTCATTGAAAGAAAATAAAATAAAAAACTCTTGAACTATTAACAAACTTCATTAACAATGTAGCATTCATTTCATTTGGTGGTCTAAAATGTTAACAATGAAGTACGATTTTAATAAATCTAATCAAATTATTTACAGAATCTTATTTTAAAAAACCCTAATCCAACTAAGATGCTAATAGTGTAATATATTTTCAAGAAACCATAATTACTATGTTAAACCAAAATCATATTTAAAAAAACCTAAATCTTGTTTATTCACCCTAAATATTACTATCGATAAATTTTACATTGTCTAACCCCTCACCCAAATCGAATATGAAATAAGATTTAGGGATTGTTCAAATAACAAACAAAGGATAAACAAGATTTAGGGATTTTTCAAATAACGAAAGAAAGGATAAACTTACCATACAACAGTTTACGTTTCTCTCTTTCGCGATGAACCCAAGACATTTCAATATCGATTTCTTCAACACACACACAAGATTTTTCTCCTTCCTATCACTCTCAACTATGAAACAATTTGCATGATTGTTCTGGTTTCTCTCTAAAAAGTCAAAAATAATTTTCTCCAAATGAATCAGTCTTAGGTTAATTAATCGGCCTTTTGAGTTTTCAATTCTTTTGTTTATAATATTTTTAAAATTAATACTAAATTCAGACGTGGAAAATATTAATAAAAAAGGTCACACATGCTTCGCAGTTAGTTTTTCACAGCCAACTCATCCGTGCCATTAGTTTTTTGACGGCCGATGGTCAAAATAGGTCAATTTAATAAGTTGGGTGGTCTGATTGACGAGTTTGATAGTTCAGTGGTCAAAATAGGCACGCCAAAATAGTTCAGTGGTTGCTGGTGTAGTTTACCCTTTTAATAATAGAGTGGTTTGATTTATAAAATTTATAGTTCAGTGGTCAAAATAGGATTAGACATATAATTGAGTGATCATGAATGGAGTTTACCCTATTAAATAATTAATAATTATAATTTTAAAAAGAACCTTTATATTTACAAATACCTTTGAGTTTGCTAATTCATGATTTAGTCATTTTTAATAATTTTAAACTAAATTTTTTAAATGAATAAAACATTTACTAAATGAATATTATATAAGAAAATAATTTTTAATTGTCTGATATGATTACAACATAGTATATATTCATTAATTCTAACATTTTTAATAACACACAAAATAAAGAAAAATTGCACAAACCGGGGTCATCTTAGGTTAACAATATTTCCTATTTTTACTGGTATCACTTGATGAATTCTATATTAGAAAATAATATTTTGAACAGTTTATACTTAGGGAAGAGGGAAAAGGAGAATTTTGCTCCTAACGGGTATTGAACCCACAACCTAGGGAGAGGAGAAAGTGTCAATCGAGAGCCTTTAATCATCTACTCTAAAAGTGTTGACTATATTAAAAAATAATTAAAAATTGAAATGACATATTAATAATGTCATAATAAATAATGAATAAATATTTGTTTAATGTTTTATAACAAAATTGTAAATTACGATATATAACACAATAGTAATAAATTTTCACATTAAGGTATAAAATTAAAATAAGCTATTAATAAAAAAAAGTTGTATACATTTATAAAGGGAAAATATCACATGCACTGGTGGTGGAAATGAAAAGTTTCCACAATAGCCCATAGTTTTAGGATATAGGGACTCGGTTTAGGATTTAGGTTTTAGGGGTTTTAGTGTATGGGTTTAGAATTTATTGTTCATGGTTAGAATTTATAGTTTAGTGTTAGAATTTATGGTTTAAAGGTTAGAGTTTAGGTTTTAGGGTACTATAGTTAGGAATTTAGGTTTTAACCTATAAACCCTAAATTCTAACCACATCCCCTAAATTCAAAACTTCTACACTTAAACCTCTAAAGATTAAACCCTAAACAGAGTTTCTAAACCCTAAAATTGAGGTGCTTGTGAAACTTTTTGTTTTCACTGTCTGTGCACGGAATAATTACCCATTTATATATAGCATAGCTTTTGTTTGGGTTTTAACTATATTTAAGAAGTTAACTCACAAATATGCAGTATTGTTTTAACAAGAAATCCATTTTCATTAAAAGAATGATAGATATAACAAATAAACTCAAAACATGAAGAGAATTTTGGTGACTATGTTCACCAAGAAATCTCATACAGAAAAAAGTAAAATATGAAAAGAACAAATCAAAATCTTCCTTTGACAATGTTCTTCATCCTTCGTAGAAACTCAACAAATGAATCTTTTTTCTCTATCCAACTAGACACTTAAGTAATTATGTATGAGAGATAATCAACAAAATCAATCTTACAGACTACTTCACTAATAGTTCTAAATAATATCGACAAACTGCCAAAATTGACATCTAACCATACGAGACTAACGACCTTTCCTAAACAGGGATGTGAGTCAGGATGATCGCTACAGGTACATCAAACTACCACAAAGGTAGATGGAAATTGTTCCATAAGACCAACGAAAAATGTGTCTCAAAAGTAGACAAAACAAAATACATCAAGATGTACGAAAAAGATGAATCTAAAACAAATAGAATTCTTATTGGGAACGAAAATAAATAAAGAAAACAATAGAAAAATAAAGGAAATAGGAAAGATTATCGGCGATGATGAGAAAGAGAGAAAATAGAATGGCTAACGGTGTTTATGATATAAATGTACAATATTAAGTTATGTATTTTTAGGATTGAAATTTTTTTAGAAAAATTATTGTTCCAATTTTTCTTTAAATAGAAATTGATAGAAAATATAATAACAAATATTGATAATAAACATACTCTTTCCATCCCACTAAGTGTCTTATTGACTTTTCAAAAGTTAAATTTTTTAAACTTTGACAATAATTATTCTAATATTTTAAATAAATAAATTTTATAAAATATATTTTAAAACTACTTAATTGAAGGTTTTTAAAATATTTTTCATATTTTTATCAATAATAAATTTTAAATAAAATGAGTCAAAGTTAAAAAAGTTGACCGGGAAAAGTCAATAAGGGACAAATTTAATGGGACATAGGAAATAATATTTATAAAATTATTTTCCATATATAATCATTAATTCTTTGGATGTCTAATTTGGTCATACTACTATTAGAATGATCAATCCAAACAAAGAATTTATAAAAATTTTGATAACTCGGTCATTAGTAACTAGTGATCAATTTGTATTGCTAGTAACTAAATTTATAAGATTTTTAGTTTGCCGATCAAAATTGGTACATCCTTCCCCTTTTTCAGCTCAAGTCCTCCACGAGCACCTTCTCTGTGCACTCCTCCACTTTAGTCCTTCTGGAGATTAATAGAGTCCTAAAGCCTCCGGAGTGCCTATGTTACAACTTTATCAAGAAGCTACAACATCATCGACATGATAGCTATCAAGTCTATCTGACCTACCAGCCAACTCTACTACATGATAGTTAGGGCTATATTGTCAAACCACCATAACCTATAAGCCTTAGAGCTGACACACTTGTCAGAAGACCATGTGTAACACCCCTTACCCGGTCTGGGAGAAAATCAAGTTGGAGATATTATCAGAAACCAAAACGAAGCGTTCAATTGCATAATTCAATAATACTAATGTAATCATAAGGCAAACACATGCTTCATTTCATACATGCCATACAAGCAATCATGTCAGTTCATATTAAGCCTTGATTTCAAGATTATGGGTCATTTTGTAAAGAATTTAAGATCTCTGGACTTAATTGAAATTTTTAGAAATTTATGACATTTCTAGAATTTAAATTGACATTCTTGAAATTCATGCCTTATTTGACTTACCTATCAATTTTCAACTCATCTGGCGGTTTAGAACTCATTCAATTAACATGTTGGCCAATTATGACTAAAGTGCAAAGTTTAAAAGTTTATTACAGGTTCGTAACCATTTTAACTACCTTCTGTATTGGTACTCAATGGTGTTTTACCAATACTTTTTGAATTCCTAAATTCTAGTAACCACTTTTTGTATCAGTATGAGGTCTCGTACCAATATGCTAAGGTATCGTGCCGTTACACCATGAACAATATCTTTCCAGTAATCAATTTTGGTACTGATACGATCGACTGTATTGGTACTCTTTGTGTAATAACCCAGATTTTTGAGTCAATGGGTTAGCGTTGACCCGAGTCTTAGGCTTTCGAATTTGAGTTGTAAGGAGACCCATTTGGGCCTAGAATGAGTTTGAGCTTGGTATTTGGTCTTATGGCTCGGATGATGGAGTAATTAAAAAGGCTTATATAAGGGTAGAATGGGGATTTCACCAATTTTAAAAGTGGTGGCTGCACCACCCCTCCCCATTGGCTGAGGAATGCAAGAAAAGGGGATAACCCCTTCTTGCTTATATCATCTCCTTTAATGTCATCTTACTCCTCTCTCTCCTTCATTCTTCTCCTTCTTTCTTGAGTGTGCTTGAACAAAGATAGAAGCTTTGTTGCAATATTTTCTCATCCTGAATTATAAAGGTAAGTGTTGCGCGTAATAAGTGCTACGTAATTGTGCAAGTATACACGTTGCAAGTTATAGTATAAAAGATATCGTCTCCACAGGGATTGGTGCCACTTCAAGATTCTAGTCTCTTTCAATGTAAAAAGTAAAAACACAAATAGAAGATTATAGGAGTTTAACTAATAACTAAACTAGAAGGCAATAAAGTAAAAGAATAAATGAGATCAAATGAGAGAGATAGTCCAGGTTATTATGAGTTGAGGTGTGATAGTCGATTGGATCGTCTTGGTAAAAGAGTGCACGGGCAACTCAGTTGTCATGGCAACTTGCACAATGGGGTTGTCTTGGCAACTAATCGATGGTTGCCTGGGCAACTACTTGAGCGTCTGGACAGCAACCTTCAAGGTTCGGCAGAGCGTTCTTCAATGGTTTCTTCTTATCCCTAAGTCGAAACTCTAGCTACTTGTGCATGCCTTAATAATACATCCCTGCGTGAATCAAGGGTGAACAAAAACCAATCTTGCGCTCCTCTTAGCTGCTGAAATCCTTAACTTATTCCTAAGCCGGATTAATCTTCACCATCAATAGATTGAATAAAGATCATATTCATTCGTTTCTTGAATCTAACTCTCTCGATATTAGATAAATAGATGGAGTTACAAGATCCTCTCCTAATTCACTCGCAAACAAGAATAAGAACCAAGAATTAATAAACCTTGAATAGAAAAGTGCAAACTTCTTATTACCTAAACAAAATCCAATAGTTTCTTACGACCACAAGATACAATAACCATAGCCAAATAGATTTAGTTCATGGCTAGGTTCCAAAGAAACACAAGATAAACAATCCCTAGCATGAACCTAATTGAACAAGAAAGAAAAAGATGAAGGATGAAGCTTGTCGAAATCATCCTTGCCCTAGATGCTTGTCGAAAATTCTCTCTTCCCTCTCCCTCTTTGGAGTTGACGGCATGGCCTCTAATTTATAGGGCTAGGTCAAAGTCCTTTTTTGAGGAGGAAGTTAAGTTGGAATTAAATTATCTTTAAAGAATATAATTCTTTATTATAATTATATTCCTTCTAGAACTTCTCCTATCTTCTTGGAATTTAATTCTTCTTTAATCTATTCATGGAAATCAAATTCCTTTGGGATTTAGCTTTGCTCCACGTCATCTTGGGCTTGTTTAGTCATCAATTTCGACTACCATATCACCTTATTATTTGTCAACAATTTCCCTGGCAACTGGCTCGGCGTCTCCTTCATGCATTGCCCTGGCAACTAGCTCGGCATCTCCTTCATGCATTGCCCTGGCAACTAGATCTAGCCTTGCTTTGGCAAGTGATCCTGTACATACACACAAAACACACCAAAGCATCATCCTTTCCCACAAAAACTACCAAGTTATGTAATCAAGCTCAACGATGGAAGGAAACATGGATTAATGCATGAATGGCTAATTTATGCAACTAATATGAGCCTAAGTCTAACAATAATATGAGTAAAAAGGGTAAGAAAAATAGTACTTTTGAACACTTATCAGTAAGATTTGAGATAAGCTTGAGGGGATCTACATTTTGAGAGAAACCCCATAAGAAATAGTGGTAAGAGGGAAAAGGGGTTTTGATAGAAAGTTGAGTTTGGGGAAGTATTAGACTGGTTATTTATATTTAGTAATTCGTTTTTACTTCCTTCTAATCATTTAGAGGTGTAACTATGTTGTCATTACACTTGTGATTAGCTAAGGAGGTGGGGGAAGCTTCCAACACCAAGGGAAAATAGAGAAAGTGAGGAGTTTGCTTGTGGTGGTGGCGTTTGAGGTTGTTGTTAAGGTTAGTACATCTCTAACCTATCATATTTCTTGCCTTTCCTAAATGATTGATTGCTTAGCTAAATTTTATTTGGGGCAAGTGTTAGAGAAAGCATGATATAATGGGGTTTTGGCTCGATTGCTAGGATTGATGATGTTGTGATGTTATGAGCTTATTTTGAGTGGCCCTTGAGTGGCCAAAATCACCTTAGAACTCCCAAATGAGTTGAGGGTTCGAATATAAGTGTCTAAGGGTTGTGGGTAAGTAAATCCAAGCTAGAAAAAAATCAGTTATGGGTTCGAGTAGTACAGGTATGGGTTAAACTCGCACTAATACGGAGGGGATTTCTAGCTTAAACTAAGTGTTTTGGTGCTCGCGTACCGATACCTCCTTCAAGCGGAACTGATACGAGCCCTTATGTACCAATACGGTCGGTCCAGTATTGGTACTGAGCCTTTTATGCAAATTATAGTAGCCACTTTTGTTACCAGTACGGTCGAGCTAGTACTGGTATCCAGACACGACTACTGATACCCAGTGGGGTGTACCGGTAACAACTGAAGCCACTGCCTAACTTTTACTTTTTTATATATGGGCCCCGTTGAGGGTCCTAGTAGGGCCCTAATGGTCCCCTAATGGTTTGGATAAATTGTAATGAGCATGTACTGCAGTACTCGACCTAAATGCATACCCAATGCTTTGTGATTATAGGAGTACCTTCTTGATTTATTTCCCGATGCTAGGTGACCCGGGGATAATTATGAATGTGAGTATTTGATGTTAGGTGATCCCGAATATGATAATGTATTACTCAATGCTAGGTGATCTTGGTCTATGATATATGCGTAATGGTTTGGCTTACTTTGTATCGTTGTTTGAATGATAATTTATGTTTGCTCGTATTTATGAAATGCATGAAATAGTGTATAGTAGAAATGTACCATTGAGCTTTGTTAGCTCAGCGTGTGGATTTTTTGTTTCTGTGCGTAGGTTGACAGGTAGCTTGTTCGAGGGAGCACGTTATCAAGGATTCCCAACACCAATTTGAATAATAGAGTACAATACTTAAATTCTTGTAGTGGGCTATGTATTCGTAGAACCTTAACTTTTTGGGTCTGTAAACTCTTAATTTCATCTTCTGAAAATACGGTGATTTAAACTTGTATGGAGCTCCTTACTTTTGAAGTTTGAACTTATTTATGGAAACACTTTTATCTTGACTTTAATTGGTTTTTGATTTATGGCTAAACTTAAGGTTTTAATTTTGAACAAATTTTTAAATGGTCAGATTTGAGGTAGCTTGAATGTAGCATCTTAGATTTGTGGGATTGGGGTGTTACACTTTGCACCAAATGGACATTTTAGGTAGGGCCGTACAGGTACATACCAGATACTTTTTCGGTACTTCCTACACCAGATTGCAGATTTCACTTAGTTTTTAGGTTCAAAACTTATCCAAACCATGTCCAAACTATCTTAAACTTATACATCACATTTCTAACATGTTGAACTAACCATTTACCATACTTATGTGAGTTTTAACATGCTTTTGCTTATTCTAGCCATGTAGGTACCATTAGGCCATTTCATGAAACATACTTGCACAAACACATATAGCATAGGTTTCATGCATCACATAACTTAGCACACACTTAATTACATGCCACAACATATTCACACATGCTTTTATTATATGCCACCATACTAGGAGCATAAGTGTGCAAAAAATTAAAAAATTGAAACCGATCTCGAAACCCAAAAAAATTAAACCGAAAATTGGTTAACTGAACTGAAAAATTCAACTTTAGTTTGGTTTTTTGTTTTTTAAAAAGAAAACGGTTTAGTTACGGTTTACGATTTTGAAAAAAATTGGGTAACTGAATCGACCGGTTATATAATATATATTATTATATCATATGTTTTCTTCTCATTTCCCAGAAGTAAAACCTTAGTTTTATTTTATAAAGAAAGTGTTTAACTTGCTAGTATTAAAAAAGATACTAATATATTATTTTGATTTTTAAAAGTATGTACTTTTTTCTAACATATTATTAAAATTTATATTTTTAATAAACAAAGTAAAAAAAACATTACCCGAACCGAACCAAATATTTTGGTTAACCAAATAAACGGTTAAATGGTTACGGTTTAGGGTCGAGAATTGAGTGACCCGAACTTACCGGTTAACCAATATAATTTGCTAATGGTTAACCGAACCCGATTTTGCACACCCTAACTAGGAGTTAAGAAAAGGGTTGTATACATTACACAAAATGCTTGATAAAGTGACTTGCAACCTTCCTTGCACCATTGAACTCTAAAGAGCCTTAGGACCTAAATACACATGAAATGAACATGTTAGGCTTATATAGCCTAGTGAATTAGTTGACAAGATAACATGTAAACACTGCTTCATATGCACTCATGTATCATAGTAGCCAATGGATACGCGAATTCCTAACCAACTTAGCCTTACATGTGGTCAAACCTGCCAACTTTGCCAAAGACCAATCCATACATCCCTCTGTCATCGCCAATAAGGGCCTTAGCCCGAGAACCGTAGTCCAGCCGTATACGCTCAATGAATTCTATAGCATGCCAATTATATCCAAGGTACACTTGTATCCAAGGTATTTATAACTTGGCAATTCATATTTTCATAAATCGCATAGCATATAACATAACAAAGTAGAGTCTTAGCTCCCTTGCAACATACTTAATAACATGTATATCATAAATGACATTTTCATGGATCATCATGTTTCATATTCATACCATATATCATCATGTTATGCATTTTCATACCTATCATATTCATAATCAAATCATGCAACATGAATAAGCTTAGCATTAACAATTTTTTTTAGCTTTGTTCTATGAGAGCCTTGACATGTCAATGATTCAACAGCATCAAAATCACTCAAATGCAATCGGGATGACACCAAGACATACTCGAGACACAAACTACCTTACCAAATATATACGAAGCTAGTTTTGCTCTCGGATGACAATTCCCTTGTTAGGAGCCTTAGATTGCTTCTAAGGGCTTGGTGATTCCTTACCACCAATAGATCACCAAGAGTTCATACACATGGAACTAAAGATTATGAATAATCATGGCTGTAAAAATCCCTTATCAAGCTTAAACTTAAGCATATGTATTTTCGAAACCATAAGCTTAGTCCTAGGATTATTAATCCTAGTTTTCCTTAATTTCTTATTAAGGAATCCATAGAAATAGATAGCTTGAATCGTGAACTTACCTTAATTAATATTAGCAATAAGGAAAGATGGTGATTTAACAAGAAATTTGAAGCTTTCAAGCTTTAATCATGGAGGTGCTTGCTTGTTTAAAGGAGATGAAGATGAGAGATGCTTCCTTGATTTACTTCACTGGTGAGGTAAGCTTTTTATCTTTCTTTTCTTTTTTATTTTCTATAAGCTTAGGCTATCAAGAATGAATAAATCATCTTCTTCCATTGCCACATGTTGGGTGACTAACCAACTTGTGGTTTAATCACAAGGTTAGTCACTCAACTCCCCTTTCCTCACACTTGGGTCACTTAGTTTTCAATTATTACACTTTAATCACTTATTTTATTCTCTCTTAGTTCCACTTGTCACTAAATATTCTGTTGAGATATTTGATTTTGGTATAACTTAAATAAGAATATTTTTGGACTTAAATTAATTTGCAAAAATATTTTAAAAGTTCATCAACTTGAAAAATATGTTTAAAGGGGTTTTGATGTGTTTAAAATGTTTTTAAATAGCCAAAATATAAAAAATCAGCCCTAAGTACCGGTACGAATGTCCTCGTACCGATACCGAAACTACCCATATTGATACGGCCAAGCCCGTACTGATATGCCCTTATGTTTCCCCAGCTTTGAGATTTTCCAGTAGCCAACTTCCGTACCAGTACAAGCCTATCGGCACTGATACAAAAGGGACCGTACCAATACCGAGTATTGCGTACTGGTACCCAATGCATTAATTATCCAATGACACTTTCTATTTGATGCAGGTACACCTGAAGCCTGTGTACCGATACCGACTTGCCCAGACTGCATTTATTGCTGAAAATTAAGTCTCCAACGACTCCAATCCACCCCAACGGCCATAAATGGCTAGTAGCTTATTCCACACTTTAAAAGAAGACTTGGGACAATTGAAGATGGTTCGAGAACACATCCGAGCATCATGATTGAGAGAAATTGTTTTTAAGTCTTATTTCTTCATTTCTCTTGTATATAGTGTATAGATAGTGCTTAATTGTTTTATCTTTTGTACTCTTGTGAGCTTAAACATTTTTGTAAACACCCCCTTGTAAGGTACTTAGTTTACCAAACAAACCTTGTAAAAGGGACAAGTTCTAGTTTAGCCTAAGGAAAAACTAGAGTGGTTCTATCTTAGCCATTAAAAAGATAGAGTTGTAAGGTTACCCCTTGAGCCGGTAAAAAGGTAAGAATTTATAGTAGTGAGTTGAAAAATCCTTAGTGGTGTGCTAAGGTAATGGATGTAGACTCGGTTAGGTAGTTGAACCACTCTAAAATTATCATGCAATATTGTCAACTATTTTTTCGGTTTTAGACAATTCATTCGGGAAGCAATTTCAACCCTCCTGGATATTTCGGTTGATCGATTTCGAGCCCAACATAGTCCTTAATCCGTAATTAAACATAACTCAATTCTAATCTTGAGAATTTAACTACATGGTCATGACTTAAGAATCATAATGACTTACCGGAAATGAAATTTTTGATCACTGAAATCTGGTTTTTGACTAAGCCGGTATTAGGGGTGTTACACCATTAATATAATCACAACCTTATATCCTCATACCCATAAGTCAAATGAGATACCAACCATCATCTCCCTTCTTTTTTTAATAGTCTTAAGGTGACTACATGGCAGTATATGTTCATACTTTTTCTTAACCCTTTGATATCGCACACACCTTGCAGACAAAGCTGCTCAAACCCAGGTCTCTTAGGATGAACACTCCTCTTTCCACTGAGACCACTCGTTGGGTTTGTTTACAAGTTATCTTAGATCATCAGCTTAGGTTAATTAGTTTTGGCAAGATTCAGAGAGAGATGTATTGATCTTCAGTTTGAAGACTTTGTTGGAGAATTGATAATATTGTTGTGACCAAATGAAAGAGGTTGATGCTAGGGTGGACCACCAGGAAGAAGTTTTAGCTGCTCAAACACAGTTGGTGTCATAAAACTTGCTTCCCAACCATCTAACAGGGACCAAACAAGGTGCTTCAAGTTTCAACTTATGAAATGAAAAACTAAACATTCTTGGTTGCAATTATGTTGCCCATGCTTGCAGTTTTATTTCATTTGAACCAGCAGCTGTACTGTTTTACTTTATGTTTAAACTAGCATTATTAGTTTGTTAAATTCTAGCATGTGTACCCTTTTTCGACATTCAAAATAACATGCAATTGACAAGTTTATCCTTTCCAATTTCCCAGTATCTCCTTTCATTCCCATTTATTACTTAGTTATTTTATGCAGCATAGCATTTAGGCATTGGTCCACACTCCACAGTCGGCGTTGCCGCCCTAAATTTCTTGTGGTTTCTCAAGCCATCGTCCATTTATTAGTTCCCATAGGTTCAAAGAGTAGCATCTAACGCTCCAGGCTCCAAATGTCTAAAATGTTGGCCTACATTTTGAACCACTGCCACTGCCACTCTCACAACTCTGTGTAACCTATGCAGCCCTTATTCTTGGAACTTAGCCAACCTAGCTCCGGACCACTAACTGTTTAACATGTTCTTAGTTTAAATTTGGTCTTTGGACTAGTAATTCGTAATTTGTGCTGTTTTACGTGTTATAGTCGTGTCTAAATGACTACATATCATCGACTCTTGTTTTATGAATCTTTTAGTCTGTGTTTGTGTGATTTTTAGCTAATATTTCAATTATGTATTCTATGTGATGTCATTATTTATATATGATTTTTTTCTCCGCTTACTAATTTTTTTTACTTGAAATACAATAATTATAAATGGCTACCATTAAAAGGATCATTCATTAGCTTCCGAATTCATCAATTTGACGTCTAAAATTTAGGATAGAAATTAAATTAGGTCTACTTAGGTGTTCATACAACTTTATACCAACCAAAAATATTTATGCTCTTTATAATTAATGTTTCTGAGCTATTTCAACTAATATCTGAGCTATTTCAACTAATATCTGCAAGAATAAAGTCATCTATGTAGAGCTCTTGGTACCAAAATAATACCCACGTCTTTTAGGATTCCATGTTCTTGCTATTACGCTTTCTACATTTCTCTTTCAAAGGTCAAGTTGCTTTCATCATGTGTTTTGGTATTAGTTTTGGCATTTGGTTGGTACTTGTGCAATTAGAATGATAAATATGTATTTTAAATGAATATATTCACTTTTTAAATGTTTTACGTACGTATATTTGATAGTAAAAAATATATATTTTATTATAAAATGTTGTTTTTTTATTTTAAAAACAAGTATTATGGACGGATCGAACTGAGTCTTGGCCTAAATTTTTTAAACAAATTTCAGTCCAAGTCTAATTTCATTTGGGGAAAACTGCTATAAATGACACGAGACAAATCGCGAGCTATTCGAGTCCGACTTGGTCAAAGCTCGACTTGATTGAACTCGACTTGAGTTCTTAACGAGCTGAGCTACTCGATACTCGACTTGAAAAGCTCGTGGGCTACTCGAAAATATAATGTACTAAATTTTTTATTTTTTAAAAATTAAAGTTAACTAAAATGTACGTTGTTGGATAATGATAATAATAATAATAATAATAATAATAATATTGTTGTTGTTTTTGCGGAATAAATTCACTCAATTATTATTATTATTATTATTATTATTATTATTATTGCTTTAAATGAGACGAAACAGATCGCGAGCTACTCAAGTCCGTTTCGGTCAATACTCACTCGGCTCGAGTTCTTAACAAGCCAAGTCGAGCTAAGTGCTACTGGCTTGACTCAACTCGAGTTCTTAATGAGTCGAATCGAGTCAAGCTAAGCACTACTCGGGCTGGACTCGGCTCGTGTACACCCTTATGCATGGGTGGTCACCAAACTATCCATGTTTTCCTGTTTCGGTCACAAACTAATTTTTCGGTAAAAATATCCCTAACGTTAGGTTTTTTCTCACTTTAGTCACCACCTTATGAGAACCAAAAAGAAAAATAGAAAATACTCACATTTGATGCCGCTATGGTTTGAACCTTGGACCCCTTCCATAGAGTTCAAAAGCTTTATCATAGAGCTAAGCTTCCAATTTGTTAAGTTTTCACCAAGTAATATTATATTTAGATGCTTGATGTGAACTTATCTATCTAGGCTCAGGAGAGGTATATTTACGAAACTAATTGGATACAGGTTTCCATTGAAACAACAGTTTGTAGAAGCTAATTTGCCTTAGGGATAAGGAGAGAATTTTAGCGACTAAAAGGAGTTTACTGATCGATGAAGTTCACCCAAGGTTAATGCAAGGATGTATTAACAAGGCATGTTCTGTCATCAGTTCTTCTGTTAGGGATAACTAGAAGGCATAAAAGACAACCCCATCGAACTTTGAAAGGGCAATTAATTGCCATAAAAATTATGTCGGCAATTGCATCATAAAGCTCAATAACCTGACCTACTCTATTAACTTGGTTTCTTCTCTTTTTATTCAATTTCCATTAAGTTTATATTAAATTCTAGTTATTTATTATATTTCATCTCATTTCATCACTATTATTTAATTTTTTAGAGACACTCGCAATAACTTAAGCAAAATGGTCCAAACCAATCCTTTTGGAGACGATACTCGAAACTTATAACTTATTTGCGATGTGTATACTTGCACCATTTGCGTATCACTTAAATCATGCAACAATTTTTTCGCGTTGTTGACGGAGATTGCAAATTATGGGCCAGTTGCAAGTGATAATGCCACAACAACGCCTGTATCAAGCCAAGGTAAGGAACAAACCTCTGACCAGCGACACACTGCCTCTTGTCATGATTTTTTAGATTCTAAAGATACGACCTCTGCACCGTTGAAGTCTCTACCTCCAGCTACGAAATCAAAACAAACGTCGAAGTGAAAAGTTTTGCCAACCGAAGAGGCTGAAAAGATGGGTGAGCCAATTAAGGAGGTTGATAAAATTAAAAGTAACCCTGCATCGACCCCACCACCACCAGCAAGGCGAGGCAGCAAATGCCTCAAGCAAACTGCCCAACAGAAGCTACAAATTCGAGGTGACGAGCTCACACACTAGTTCATTTGCATTTTTTATTTTCTTTTTTGTTTATCTATTTTGCATGCATTGGGGATAATGCTTCTCTCGAGTTTGGGGGGTTTGTCTTGTCTTTGTTTTTTCTGTCTCTTTGTAGTTTGCATGATTTACTTGCCGTGGCAACTGCCTGTTTAATTGCTAGAACCTGTTGTGATATCCTAAGATGAGTTAATTGCCACAACATTTAGTTGAGAGAACCTTATACTTTAGGATTGACATAAAATTAGCTTGGAATTTTGATATGATGCCTTTAGTACTTATATTGTTGTGACTTGTCAATCTTAGGAAACCCAGTAAAAGATAGGTTGTTAAAAAGGAAAAATGGAAAAAGAATAAACTATTATCCAAAAAAATGTTGAAAATTGCTAAAGGTGTCCATCTGGCTCTAGCTCAAAAATGAAAAAATTGCTAGAGGTGCCTATTTATCTCTAGCATAATAAATTGTCATATGCTTTAGGACACTTCGCTGCTAACTTAAACAAGCATGAGAGAATTAAAGTCTTCACTTGATGACTTTAATCAATAGGCTAGGAGGTTCATTGTTTGCTCCATCTTATATTCAAGCCTAGGAAAGTAATTGTGATGAGTTGAAGCCCTGAATTAGTTATGGTTTGTTATTTAATAAATTGCCTCGGCAATATGATTGTTATAATAAAAACTGAGGTTTTCTAGGATCCCTTTTTTATTGACTTGCACACAATGCACATACACTTGCATCGGCATTGTAGTGAATTTTAGAGTGACATTCCTTGCTATTTGAGGGTCAATGGGTAATTGATTCTTAAATGCCTTGGTTCTAAGGATTGAAGTCAGTTTTGAAGCATGTTTAATTGGTAAATACCTTGGTATTGAGATATTGATTTTGATATAACTTAAATAAAAAATATTTTCGGACTTAAATAGAATTTGCAAAAACAATTCAAAGCTCAAACTACTTGAAAAATATGTTTGAAATTGATTTAAGGTGTTTTTTACTTGAACAAACCTTTCAAAATAATTTAAATGTCAAAAACAATTTGTTCGTACTGGTACGACACTTTCTATACTGATATGCAACAGCCCAAACTAGTGTGGTCGTAAGCGTATTGATACGAGGAAGAGTTTTAATTTTTGAATGAGCCAATTTCGTACTAGTACTAGATATGTCGTACCAATACACAAGGGCCCGTATTGATACTCGGGTATCATGTATTGTACCTCCTACTTTAAATGTGTGTAACGACTCTTTTTTCTTAAGCCAAGTATGATACGGAGATTTACGTACCGATACCCACTGCACCAGAAGTGTATTTATTGCTGGAAATTAAGTCCTCAACGGCTCCAAATCAACCCCAATGACTAGTAACGGCCATGAACTCATTAGAGGGTTTAAAAGTCTCTTTCAAGCAGCCATGGAACACCAAGAAACAAACTACCAATATTCAATGTATAGAGAAAGTGTTTTTGAGCTTTAATTGTTAATTTTTTTAGAATACACTTGTAAGCCTAATTGTCATATTTTCTCAAGTGTTTAGGTTTAGGGTGAGTGCTTAATTTTCAAACACATTTTCCAGAGATGTTTTCTTTTGTTTGCTCAAATTTGTATTTTCTCTTTGGATGAGAGTGTCTCAAAGCTTTGGGCTATAAGCTTTGATAAGCTTGTAAGAAAGAAAAATTTAGGGGATTTGTGGAAAATCCTTAGTGGGGAAGCTAAGACAGTGGATGTAGACTTAGTTGAGAAGTCGAACCACTATAAATCATTGTAAATTTTTTAAATTTCCTATTGCTTCCACAAATTTCACTCAAAGGCCAATTCACCCCATTTTGGAGTATTTGATTGATCGTATTCGAGCCCAATAATTGGTATTAGAGCTTCGTCTCTATATTGGATTAACATCCTAGAGTCTATACTTGAAGTACTCCATCAATCTACATCAACCGGTTTAAATGGCTGAATATATCTTCAAGCCTCCTTACTTCAATGTTGCCAACTATTCTTATTGGAAGAATAAGATGATGATCTTGATTCAATCAATCGACTACAACCTTTAGGATATCATTGACATGGCCCTACAGTTCCGCAAGAGAGGGTAGGAGACATTCTCATCCTCAAGGATAGGAATGAATAGAGTGACAAAGAAAGGCGGAAAATGCAACTCAACTTAAAGGCCATGCATGTTCTTCTACGTGCACTTGGTCCGAAAGAATACTCCAAAGTCTCTGCTTATGCCGATGCCAAGAAAATATGGGACAAGCTTGAAGTCACATATGAAGGGACCAATGAGGTGAAGAAGACCATGATTGGAGTTATCAACCTCAACTATGAAAACTTTAAGATAAACCCAGAGGAAGACATCAAAACTATGTTCGATCAGTTCTCCGTCTTCATTAATGAGCTTAAAAGATTCAGAGTGGTAATTCCGAAGGACAAACTTGTGAGGAAGTTGATCTATTCACTTCTGAGTCATGGGATTCTAAGAAGACTGCCACCATTGAAGCAAAGAATTTGAAGATTCTCAAGTTTGACAAGCTAATGGGATCTTTGCTCACCCATGAAATGATGATGTCAAAAGGGAATAAAGAAGAAAAGAAAGAAGAGAATAAAGAGAAGAATGTTACTCTTAAATGCTCAAGCTACCAAGAAGATTCTAGTAAAGAGGATAAAGAAAATGAAGATGAAGAGATGGCCAAGCGCTTCAAGAAACTCAAAAGATTCATGTAGTGCGAGAAAGAAGAAGGTAGACATGAATAAAATAAGAAGATGGATCCCATCATAAGCTTCGAGGGCAAGAAGATAGGGCATGTAAAGTATGATTGTCCTCGACTAAAGAAGAATGGATCAAGCCATAAGAAGAAGGCATTTGTGGAGACTCCATCGATGATGAGGTAGCCAACCTATGTCTCATGGTCATCTAAGAAGATTCAATGGTAACTTCTAATTCATCACCTTCAATTTCATATACTTTTCATGAATTACAAGATGCTTATGATGAATTGGCTTTAGAATTTGAAAACCATATTTTTAAAAATAAGAAAATTGTTTCAAAATTGAAAGTTGAAAATGATTTACTTTCTAAAACCAACCTTCAACTTGATGCAAAAATTTAAATATTTTGAGCAAAATAATTTTGATGTACAAAATTTGCTTCTAAAAGTTCAAGAGAATCATTAAAAGGAAATTGATGATTTTAAAAGGGGAAATTGATTTACAAAGACTTTGAAAAGAAAATGGAGAATATTCCAAAACAAACTTTGTAAAAACAAACTTTTATCAAGGACAAATTAGTTTCCCTAGATTTTTGAATGGAACAATGATTAAAAATATTTGGGCCCCTAAGGGACTTATTTCTTCAAAGAAAAAGGAAGACATTGAAAAATGGATTCCAAAGGGGACTAAAATTTTTTGGGACTAATGTCAATGAATCCAAAGTAATTTGGATAACAAAACATAAATGACTATCTTACGTAGGTGTTCTTGAGCATTGATGAGCAAATTCAAATTTGGGAGCTCTTGACACACAAAGGAGAATGATACCTGAAGGGAGTGAGGCTTAACATCCTACCTTGGTTCAAGTAGTAAAATTTATGCCATGCAATTTGCTTGATCATAATTTTAATTGTTTGATTTATATGATCTAAGCATGTTTGTTTGACTCTTGATGATGCTTGATTGCACATAGATAGGGGGTCATAATTGCATGAGTTACATAATTTTGGCCTATTGTGTTTATTTCTATGTTTTTTGGCCTTAAACTTGTAATGTTTGGTTGATTTTGGTGAATCCATGCTTTCTATGTTTTTAAATGATAAGTTTTTGAGAAGCATGTTGATACTTTGTAGCAATTTTGGTCAAAATGTATATCTGGGACCACTTAGAGCCTTTGTATGAACTTAAAAGTAAGTTATTTGGCTTTTTGAGTTGCTATTGCTACAAATTTTTACCATTTCGTGCAGTCGGCACCGCTACAACCCATATCGTACCAATATTGCATTCAACCAGTACTGGTACGCGACCTTGCATACCATTATGCGTAATCAAAAATGGACAATTTTGTTTCCTTTTTCCATTCCTTTTTGTGCTTATTGTTTTAATTCAACATGGCATGATTAATTGAATTTCTTGTTTTTAAATTCATTTATTTTATGAAATTCAATTTATTTCTCTTGAATGTTTAAACTAACTTTTGTTGCTTGGTTAACGAAGAATCCATTTTTTATTCTTTCATGTGTTAAAATTATTCTTTTTAAGTCTACTCTCTATTGTTTTTTTGAACCAACAATTGGATTTTAAACTTTGTTTTGAATTATTTTTTATATAACAAAAAGTGGGAGAGATGTGTTTGAAAAATTAAATTTCAAAAAGAAAATGGGAGGCTTAAAATATTTTTTTAAAATATTCTCTTTTTCTAAATTATTTTTCTAAGGGGAGCATTTTTGAAAATAATTTTTTAAGTGGTTTCGTTATATCAAAAAAGGGTTATTGTTGAGATATTTATTTAATATAACTTAAATGAAAAATGTTTTCGGACTTAAACGAAATTTGCAAAATTAATTCAATGTCCAAATTACTTGAAAATATGTTTGAAACCGTTTTAAGGTGTTTTGACTTGAACAAACCTTTCAAAATAATTTAAGTGTCAAAACAACTTGTCCGTACCGATACGTAATAGCCCATACCGGTACGGTCGTAAGCGTGCCGATACGAGAAAAGGTTTTATTTTTCCAATGAGCCAATTTCATACAGGTACTAGCTATGCTATATCGATACACAAGGGCTCATATCGATATCAAGTATCGTGTACTAGTACGTCCTGCTTTAAATGTGTGTAACGGCTCTTTCTTCTTAAGGTAGGTACCGATACGGAGATCCGTATACCGATACCCTCTGCACCAGAAGTGTATTTATTGTTAGAAATTAAGTCCCTAATGGCTAGTAATGGCCATGAACTCAATAGAGGGTTTAAAATACTCTTTCAAGCAGTCATGGAACAACAAGAAACCAACTACCAACATTCAATGTATAGAGAAAGTGTTTTTGATCTTTTATTGTCAATTTTCTTGTAGAATACACTTGTGAGCCTAATTGTCATATTTGCTCAAGTGTTTAGGTTTTTGGGGAGTGATTAATTTTCAAACACATTTGCCTAGAGAGGTTTTCCTTTGTTTTCTCAAATTTGCATTTTCGCTTTGGAAGAGAATGTCTCAAAGCTTTGGGTTATAAGCTTTGAGGAGTTTGTAAGGTTATATCTTTTTCCTTAAAATAAATACAAATTTAGTGGATTTGTGGAAAATCATTAGTGGGGAAGCTAAGGTGGTAGATGTAGACTTAGTTGAGAAGTCGAACCACTATAGCTTTGTCAAATTCTGTAAGTGTACTGAGGCTAGGAACGTCATCTCTAAAGCTTGTTTCACAATTCTCTTAAAAATTGGTCGATACTCTGACTGTACTAGTCTGAACCTTCTTCAAAATTGATCATTTGAGTTGAACCTTTGTGTAAGATCACCAATATTGGTATTTCCATCTAGAACCTTTTCTTTCTCGACCTCCCTGATTCCAAGCAATGTGGTAGCTTGAATTACTATCTCATTCTGTGATTGGTTAATCTTTTGCACAACACTACCCAAGCGGCTCTTAAACACCTTCTAAGATTGCTCAACCTTAACAAGCTTGTTACCCATGCTTCTCAAAATATTGGTTTTCAGCTAATACAATGTTATTTAAAGAAAATAATGTTTGTTCTAAAGAAAATACGATATTTACGCAATGCAATGCATGAATGCATGAGGTATCAATTTCAAGAACTAGTCGTTAGAACAACTTTTATTAGCCAAAAGGTCGAATACAACAAATAAACAATCAGATTACAGAAAACAGCTAGCTCCTAGATTAATCACTTCGTTCAGCATCCGTGTCCGCCTGTCCTAGATCAATGTCGATGCCAGGGTATTGTTGCAGGTTCATAGCTTTATTGGACAAGATCTGCACAAATTAGGCGATTCTCTGCACTTGGTTTCTGAAGTTGCTCATTTCATGATTCTGTTTTTGGATAGTCTGGGTGGCTGCCTCAAGCTTGCCTTTCAGTGCCTTGTCCTCCATTTGTAGTGTCCATTCAAAACTTATAAGCTGGTCTTGCATATACTGTACGACAGTTTCCAATTTTGTTGCCTTCTTTTTCAGCTCTTCATTTTCTTGCTGGAGATTAGCTTTTTCCCTCGTTATAGTATATTTTTGAGAACTTTCTTCATCTGTGAAAATTGAGATGACATGCTTGCTTTTCCTCTAATTTCTATTTGGTCTAGTTGTTTGAATCCATTGGTTCTTGAATCTTCTTCCTCGTTGCCCTCTTAGTATATTCACACAACTTTTTGTAACTGCTTGCATCCTGACACATGACTTCCCTGGATACTATTCCTCTTATTGTATTAGATTTCCTCAGACCAGGTCAACACCGATGTATTATGTTCTTCTTGTTTATAAGACCCTTTAGCCATTATGATCGCTACCTACTTGACTGACCCTCGAATCAATACCTCTAAAGATGTAAAATAATGCCAGATATATAAAAGAAGACAACAAAACAAAAACAAAACAAAAAAAATAGTGTTAGTATGGTAAAATAATATTATAAGCAAAAATTAAATAGACAAAAAAACAATTATATTAAGCAAAGAAAAAACCAGATAAGCGTATTTAAAAGAATAGCACTCTATGGAACGCTAAAGTCCTTGTCTGGCTCCAATGGAGTGAACTCCTAGATTATAGCATGCGGTTTTTGTTCTAAACTCTGAGTACCTGAATTGTCTTTACTGTCTACTGTGACAACGAGATATCGATTCGGGACAGCAAGAGATGTATTTTGCTTTCGAGGGTGACACTTTCGGCTATCAACGACCATCCAAGGGCCATACATATCAAAATTCGCCGGTACTTGACACCCCCTATTTCCATCACCTATAACAACATTACTATTAGAATCACCTGATACAACACCCTTTTTCCCATACGACTCTTGTGAGTGCCCATATACCCCACAAAGGAAGCATATTTGGTGTAAACCCTCATACTCCAATTTTTGCACAATATTATCAATTCCCACAAAAGGAAGCAAAGGCTTGTTCAAATCAACCAAAACATCAAGTCGAGTGAACTTACATCTCTCCCCTACATTAGTGTTATAGTCAACTTTGATTACTTTTCCAACAGCATTAGCAATTCTCTGAAATATATTTTTTGTACAGTACCGTATTGGCAAACCCGACAGACGAACCCAGAGTACTACATGAGAAGGATGCAGTTTAGATGTCTTAAAATCTTTGCTCCAAGGCTGTATTGTAAGGTAGCTTCCGAAAATTATCTAAGGTCCTTCCGTCAGAACCTTCATGTAATCCTCCTCAAATTAAACTTAACCAGTAAATAATCATTTGCGAGATCAATGAGTTGATATCGGTCTTTTGGCTGCCACATCGATTGAATGCGATTCCACAAAACCCTGTACCCAATGGATCGTCCGAGCAAACGAACAATAACAACCTTTCCCATGCTTCGGTCAATCAAATCGTGTACCTTCTCCGAAAACCGAATCATAGGGAAAGGGCTAACAATATCGATAAGCACATCGTCATGCTTTACAACTATATCCTCATCAGTAATTCCATGAAATCCATCGGCCGGTTTCTTGCCCAGCCCAGATGTTATTGCGGCATAAGAGGGGCGTTCCTCCATCGACTGAGGAGAAGTAAATTGGGGAGGAAACGTAAACATGGTATTCTCAGAGTTATCCGAGATTTGCGGAGGAAACGCAAACATGGTATATTGTTTTCTACTATGATAAGGTTGTTTATTAGATGATAAGTTAATGTCTTTGCCATATATACCTTTAATATCATATATATATATATATATATATATATATATAAATAAAAGACGTATGTGAACTTTTATAAAACAATAATCATACCTATCTACAAGCAATAAATCAATATATGCTATATAGATATGAGAATAATATAATAATCACAACATAATATCATAAATACTATTAATTTTAATCGAAATAATAAAATATAGAAGAATAATTATAAAGTATAGTACTCACGATAAAGAAAATATTGTCTGTACGAAACAAGATTTTTACCATATTTGGAGTTTCAATGGTTTGAGGCCGTGGTTCAAGGTTTTCGGGTGGACAATTCGTGGAGGGGTTGAGAGGCTCGGTAGGTGTGCCGGAGGCACGCTTGGTTGTCGCGCGACTAGGATAACACGGCGATGCTTGGTGGAGACATCACAAAATATAAGACGATTGAGTATCCAAGGTTAAATCCTTATGAAAATGTCGGCTAAGGAAAAAGAGGAAGGGAGAGGGGTCTGATGGGGCTAGGGATTTTGTTATATCAATTAAAATAACAATTAGAAATAAAGTAAATTGGAATAAAAATTAGAGGTACGGTGCAATTGAATTAAAGAATTAAGTTAGAATTCAAATTCTAAAAACATGGGTTAAATGGAGCTAGGCCATCAAATTTTGCAGCGCTTTTCCCTAATGCATCAAACTTTACAAAACTTTCAAATTCACCATAAACCATCCCCAGATTTTTAATTTGCATCTTAAATGTGTAAATTCGTGTATGATTTGTGTAAGACGCGAAACATGAATTTGGTATTCATGTCTGACACATATAAACACGAAACATGAATTTCTTACACCTATATATGAAAAACGTGTGTCGTGTTCGTGTTGTACGTGTGGATCATTTTTATCATCATTATAAAGGGAAACATTTGTGACATCATATTTTATCACTATAATTAAAATATATAACTACAAACATAATTTATCATAAAAAAACTTGAATCTTATTATTTGTTGTGACATTATTGGTAACAATAACTATAACTTATACTTACAAAACTTATCACTATATAACTTTTTTTGCACCAAAAAATGGAGGAAAACATTCATGACAATATTTTTTTTACTATAATTAAAATATATAACTACAAAAATAAATTGTCACAAGAAACTTGACTTTTATTATTTATTGCGACAATTTCTTTGGTAACAATAATTATAACTTATGGTTACAAAACTTGTTACTATATGACTTTTTTGCGCCAAAAAATGGATGGAAAGAATTGTGACTATACATTTTGTCAATGTAATTAAAATATATAACTACTAACATAATTTGTCACAAAAAACTTGAATCTTATTATTTGTTGTGACAAATTTTTCCTGTAATACTGGGCCTTAGAAACCTTAGTGAGCTCTTCTATGGAATATTGGGCTTGAGCTTTGGGTGGCCATGTAATTATGGATGAAAGTAAGGGTAAAAGGGTAAATCTGCCTATATATAATAAACAAGAGTGGTAGTTAATTGGTGCATAGGGTTGATCTCATTCTTCCTTTTCTTTCAAAAATTACTTCATCTTCTTTCTCTCTGTAGGCTTAACTCTTTGGGGAGAAAATCTTAGTCTTTTGAGTGTAAAATTTAGATTTTGAGTTGAGGGAAGTGTGCTTAGCATCCAAGGATCTATATTTTGAGGTAAAGATAAAGAAAACATGGTGGTATGAGGGTTTTGGTGGAGGTTATGGAGGATGAATGGGAATGGTGATTTTGATCCATTTCTTGTTATGAAACCTTCCTTTTTCGTGTCTCAACCTTCCAACAATGTTGTAACAAGATTTACAACCTTTTTGTGTAGTGAAAGGGCTTGGGGAGTCTTCCAAGAGCAAAGGTAGGAGCAAGGTGGGAGGAGATTAGCTTGGAGCATCAAGTTTGGTTTTTGGAGCAAGGTTAGTGCACTACTAACTCTTATGTCTTCATGGGCATCATAAAATCATGTTAGCCTTGTTGTTGCATAGCACCATGGTTGTTTGAGTGCATGAAACCCCTTTAATGGCAAGTTATTTAATTGATGTTAAAATGGTGTAAAATTGAAAGAAACCAACCTAAACTACCTCCCATAACATGTAGGATCGATTTGGGGTTTTGGAGTTGTGTTTTAGGGGCTTTGGGATAAAGTTTCAGACTCTAGAAAACTAAATTCTGGGCATGAGTGTTGGTACGAGATAAACTCGTACCAGTAGTCCTCTTTAAAATGAAGAAAACATGGTAATTTTAGACTGGCGTACCAATGCGGGTCAGGCCATATCGATACCTCTTGTTTCTTGTAAATTCCAGTGGCAATATCGCGTATCGATATGCCTAGTGAGGATCGGTATAGAGGTACGTACTAGAATAGATAGGTTTCGTTCTGGTACCCTCTATTTATGTTAGGGATCAGTACGCAAAGGTGCACATCGGTACTAGGAGCGTATCGGTATGGGTCGGTCTCGTACTGATACCCTGTTGTATCTTTGGGACGACCTCGTTTTGAGGCACATAGATCAGTACGAGAAGCATGAGGATTGGTACGGTAGGGTTTGTATCGGTACGATAGGGCAAGTTTTGGTACGCCCTGTTGAATCTGCCCAAAAATTATGTTTTTAGTTCGTGAGGCTGGTAATTCGAATAATTGGGCCCAATAGGCCTCATTTGAGATAAAAACTTAATGTAAAACTGAAAAACATAGAAATTAACCTTGTGAATGACCAAAATGAATATTATTTTGGAAATACTTGTATGCCTTGTTAAAATAGAAACCATAGGAATCGTGTGTGGTCGTGTATCAGGTAGGGACACTAATAAGATCCCTTGGTGGGGCATGTATGGTTACGTGCCGGGTAGGGAACTTGTATGGTCGAGTCACTCTTGTTTGGTGGGATCTGAATACCCAGGTTAGTGTTGCTACACATTTCACTCGATAGGCAATCTAAGCATTTTATTTATTGAAAAAATGGCTTGATAGGCATTCTGAGTCGCTTGATGGGCATTTTGAGCATATTAGAAGAATTGGCCTGATGGGCATTCCAGGATACTAGACGAGATATACCGAGCTCTTCAAAGAATCTCGATGGGCATTCTGAGCTCTTCTTCGAAGGTACCCGATGGGCAAACCTGGGTAGCCTTCTTGTTTGTTTAGTTCGGCGGAGTTGGTAAACCCCGGGAATGGTTGGGCCTAGTGAGCCTTGTGTGGTAGTTTGTATGATTTCAACCATGTGTTTAGACGATTAGAGGTAGCGCCATGTATTGTTAATTCCCATGATATCATCCATCTATATGCACATATTTTAAGATTTGCATGAACCATAATCGAGTGGAAGAATCCACTGAGTTTTCGTTAGCTCAACGTTCGGAATCATTATTTTCGTTTACAGGTCAGCAGGATTATCAGGTTTAGGTAGAGCACCATCGAAGTAAGGCTTTAGTGTCGATCGTTGGAGTACAATACTTAGATTAGTTGGGCTATGTATATGTATGACCCTATAATATATTGTAATTTTATTTTGTATTTCTTTGTTTTGGGTCGAATAATTTTATTATGTATTTTAAATAGTGCTCCATAAAATGGTTTAAAATGGTTTATTATGATGTTTAAATTTTAAAATTAATGAATCTTTGTGATATTATCGTGGTATGGGCTAAACTAGGTCAAAAATTTTACAGCACGGTTTGGGATTAAGGCCCAAATGTGACACTCGAGTGAAGGGGTGTTACAATTAGTGGTATTAGAGCCTAGGTTTAGCCGGTTCCAAGAAACCTGGGGATTTTTTAGAGAGGTAAATCAGAGTCTATTTAATACAGTTCCCAAGAGTCAAAGTTGTACTTGTTTAAGCTGAATATTCAATAGTGTAACCTTGTTTGTTGTTGTGCTTGTCTAGGGGAGCACGAGATCATGATGAGAGTTGGGGCTCTCATGGTGGAAGTTTTGATGATGAGGATTATGTCCCCGACGAAGAGGAGATGTCGAAAGACAATGAAAAACCAAGGGCTGATTATTATAATCATCCGCACAGAGCCCTTTATCGAATTGTGAGGGTCATTCCAAGGCCTTCAGCTACCCATCGGGAGGCACCAATTGAGAGGGTCTGTCGCCATGGTGCAACGAATTTCCTTGGATCAGTGAAAGACAATCGAT
This sequence comes from Hibiscus mutabilis, assembly GCA_019671005.1. Lineage (NCBI taxonomy): Eukaryota > Viridiplantae > Streptophyta > Magnoliopsida > Malvales > Malvaceae > Hibiscus > Hibiscus mutabilis. The sequence goes on from CM033732.1 coordinate 11,228,832, forward strand.
GAGGGAAGGTTAATGGTTAAGGGACATTCACTGGATCATGAGACAGATGAGACTAAAGCCTGAAGATAAATTGTTATGCGTTCTCTCCATGCTAAAGGAAAACGCAAGAGAATGGTGGAAGACAGTGAAAATGAGATGGTATCCAAACAGGCCAACGTGGTATGATTTCTTGGCTGGATACAAGAAGAAGTATGTAGGTGAAGCTCATATTGATGGTATAAGGGATCAGTTTACTCATCTTGTTAAAGGGAACTGATTGGTCTTTGAGTATGAACATGAGTTCCTACAACTGAGTAGGTATGTCCCAGAGCTTGTGGCTATCGAAAAGATGAGATGCAAGAGGTTTCAAAAGGGGTTGAGGAAGGAAACTCAGACCTATCTGACAGCTGCTCTAGCTATAGTGTTTTTTGAGTTGACCGCTAGTGCAAAGGTGCTTAAAAAGTACAGGGTTTGACTTATGGCCAGGCTGGTGGGTAAAGAGGTTTGAGTGGGAGGATACAGAATTTCTCTGGCAGTACTTAGTCCTTTTCTAGGAGGAACAAGAATTGATGGAATCATAATCGGAGAGCTTTACAGTGGTTTCGAGGTTAGATTGTCAGTCAGAGTCTGGGGTCGTAGGAGGCCATCCTCATCAGCTATGGGGAGTTAGAAGGCTCGCAAAAGAGTATGTGGACACATGATTGTGATCAGTGTGGCCATAGGCATCAAGAAGAGTGTTAAGGAAGAACTACGGTTTGTTTTGGTTGTGGAATCACCGGACGATAGGGTAGAGGTACTTTTTAGTCCACGGCAAGAACGCCGGCAAGACAGTATAGATTCCACGCTCAAGAGGATTGTGAGGCGACCGACGTTATCTCAGGTACATTCACTTTATTTTTAATTGCTATTGTTGGCTTGGTAGATTCAGGGTCTACCTATTCCTATATTTGTAGTGAAATATCTCAGCAGTGGGGTATTCCTGCTGAAGATCTTAAAGTAGGGGTTCAGGTGACTAGTCCATTGAGGTACGATATTTTGGTGGATAAGGTATACCGAAGCTGTCTGATTAAAGTTTAGGGTGTGGTCTTTCCAGCTGATCTGATGGTACTTCTGTTCTAAGAATTTGATGCCATCTTAAGGATGAATTGGTTGTTCGAGCATGATGTAAATCTAGGGTGTAGAGCGAAGAGTCTTAAGCTTCGAGTTTCGGATGGAACTGAGCTTGTGGTAAGGAGTGAGAGAAATTTTTGCCTTCCAAATGTTGTGTCGGCCATGGCGGCACAGAGGATGATTCAACAGGGTTTCGAAGCATTTTTGGCTCAAGTGGTTGATACAAGGATTGGTAGCCCGACGCTGGAGAACCTCCAAATGGCTAGAGAATGTACTGATGTGATTCTGGAGGAGTTACCTGGTCTACCCCCGAATCGTGAGTTAAAATTTCAAATTTAAGTAATGTTAGGTAAGACACCGGTTTCTATTACACCGTATCGTATGGCACCAACAGAGCTGAAAGAGCTAAAGAGTTAGATCCAAGAATTACTAGAGAGAGGGTTCAATTGACTGAGTGTTTCACCTTGGGGTGTGCTGGTTTTATTTGTTAAAAAGAAGGATGGATCAATACAGATGTACATTGATTATCGTCAACTCAACATGGTGACGGTGAAAAATCGCTACCGTCTACCACAGATAGATCATTTATTTGATCAACTACGAGGAGCCCGTGTTTTCTCTAAGATCTACTTGAGGTTGAGATACTATCAGCTCAGGGTAGTAAAGGAAGATGTGCATAAGACCGCTTTTAATATGCGGTACAGGCATTATGAGTTTCTAGTAATGCCTTTTGGACTTACCAATGCACCAGTAGCTTTCATAGATTTGATGAATGATTTTTTACCCTTATGTGGATCAATTCGTTGTGGTCTTCATAGATGATATTTTGGTTTACTTAGGCTCAGAGGAAGAGCACGATTATCACCTTCATGTCGTTCTTTAGACCTTGAGAGAGAGGCAGCTCTATGCCAAATTCAGTAAGTGTGAATTTTGGCTTTCCGAAGTGGCATTCTTGGGCTATATTGTAGCGCCAGATGGAATTCATGTGGATCCACAAAAGGTTCAAGCAGTAGTAGAGTGGAAACCCCCAAGGAATATCGTAAAAGTTCGTAGTTTTCTTGGACTTGTCAGGTATTACCGTCATTTTGTCAAGGGTTTTTCTATCATAGCGACACCCTTGACTAAGTTATTGCAAAAAAGAGCTCCCTTTGAGTGGAATGAGAAGAGACAACAAAGCTTTGAACAATTGAAAGCGTACCTAACAGAGGTCCTAACTGAACCGGGAAAGGATTTTGTAGTTTTTAGTGATGCATCATCGAATGGGCTTGGTTGTGTTCTTAAGCAAGAAGGTAAGGTGGTTGCTTATGCCTCAAAGCAGCTTAAACCTCATGAGCAGAACTACCCCATGCATGACTTGAAGCTTGCAGCAGTAATCTTCGCGTTGAAGATTTGGAGGCACTATTTGTACGGAGAGAAGTGTTATATCTATACGGACCATAAGAGTTTGAAGTACTTGCTCACTCAGAAGGATTTGAATATGAGTCAAAGGCATTGGACTAAGCTATTAAAAGATTATGATTGTTTCATTAAGTATCATCCCCGTAATGCCAATGAGGTGGCTGACGCTTTGAGTAGAAAGTCCATGTCAGATTTGAGAGCAATGTTTACTTGATTGAGAATGACTGAGGATCGAGGGCTACTAGTCGAACTTCGTATAGAGCCTATTCTAGTACAAGAGATTAAGAGAACGCAAGCTCTAGATGAGGATTTAACTGCAAGGATAGAGATGGTTCAGAAGGGCGAAGTATCAGACTTTGAGGTGCGAGATAGTTGAGTCTTGTACTTCAAAGGTCGGATATGTGTTCCAAAATTAAAGGACTTGAGGGATTGTATTTCGTATGTGGTACACCCAAGAAATAACAAGATGTACCAAGACATTTGACCGTATTATTGGTGGCCATGTATGAAGAAGGATATTTCTGAGTTTGTGGCTAGGTGTTTGGCTTGTCAGTAAGTTAAGGCCAAACATCAAGTTTCATTTGCTTCAACCCATTCAGATTTTGCAATAGAAGTGGGACTGGATAACCATAGATTTTGTATCGAGTTTACCTCTGACGCGGCGGAAGCATGATACGATTTGGGTAGGGACCGTTTGACCAAGTCCATCTATTTCTTATCTATGCGTATAGATTTCTCTCTTGAGAGGTTGGCTAGTTTTCACATATAGGAGATTGTGCAATTACACGGTGTGCCATCATCCATCATTTTAGATAGAGATCTCCGGTTCATCTCTAGAATATGGAGAAAGGTTCATGAAGCTTTGGGCACTGGCTTGCACTTCAATAATGTTTTCTATCCTCAAACCGATGGACACTCAGAGCTAGTTATTCATATTCTAGAAGACATGATTCGGTGTTGTGTTATTTATTTTTAAAGGAAGTTGGGAAGAACAATTGCCATTGGTGGAGTTCACTTATAACAACAGTTATCAACCGAGTATCCAAATGGCTCCTTTTGAGGCTTTATACAGGCGTAAGTGTAGGACCCCGTTGTGTTGGACTAAGCTCAATGAGAGAAGGATTGTGGGGTTTGTTTTGGTTGAGCAAATCGAGAAAAAAGTCCAGATCATTAAAGAGAGGTTACAAGCATCTTTTTATCGACAAAAGGCTTATACGGGCTGAAAGCGCAAGCATATAGAGCATGATGTAGGCGAAAAGGTGTTTCTCAATGTGACGCCTTGGAAAAGAATGATGCGCTTTGGGCGAAAGGGCAAGTTGAGCCCTAGGTTTTTTGGACCTTACGAGATTTTTAAAAAGATTGAGACTGTGGCTTATTGCCTAGCTTTACCTCCAGAGATGACACTTATCCACAATGTGTTCTATGTGTCAATGTTAAGACTCTATCGTTCAGACCCTTCACATATTATTCAGCTTGAAGAGATCGAGATCAATACCGATCTGACATACGAAGATGAGTCGATAAAAGTGTTGGCCAAGAGAGTCACGGAGCTTCATAGCAAGACCATACCTTTGGTAAAGATGTTGTGGTGAAACCACGGAGTCGAATAGGTGATGTGGGAGACTGAGGAAGAGATGAAATTGCTCTACCCGCATTTCTTTCCATTAGGTAAATTTTGAGGACAAAATTTCTTTAAGGAGCGATGATAAGTGTTCAAAAGTACTATTTTTATTACCCTTTTTACTCATATTATTGTTAGACTTAAGCTCATAATAGTTGCATAATTAGTCATTCATGCATTAATTCATGTTTCTTTCCACCGTTGAGCTTGATTACATAACTTGGTGATTTTTGTGGAAAAAGATGCTGCTTTGGTGTGTTTTTGTGTGTGTATGTGCAGGATCACTTGCCAAAGCAATGTTGAGCTAGTTGCCAGGGCAATGCATGAAGGAGACGCCGAGCCAGTTGCCATGGCATTTGTTGACAAAGAAAAAATGCAATAGGGATGTCGAAATTAATGACTTTACAAGCCCAAGATGACATGGAGCAAGGCCCAAGCCCAAAGGAATTTGATTGCCATGCAGAGATTAAAGAAGAATTAAATTCCAAGAAGATAGGAGAAGTTCTAATAGGAATAAAATTATAATAAAGAATTATATTCTTTAAAGATAATTTAATTCCAACTCAAACTCCTCCTCAAAGAAGGACTTTGGCCTAGCCCTATAAATAGCAAGGAGATTTCGACAATCCATATAGAGAAAAATAGAGAAATTTCGACAAGAGAGCATTAGGGGAAATTTCGACTTCTTCTTCTTCTTTGCTTCCATTAGATTCATGGTTTGGGGATTATTCTTTTATATCTTTTGAACCCAACCATGAACTAACTTGATCGGTTGGGGTTATTGTGTTTTGTTGTTGTGAGAAACAATTGGATTTTGTTTAGGTAATAAGAGTTTGCACTTTTCTATTCAAGGTTTACTCATTCTTGGCTTTTATTCTTGTTTTGCAGTGAATTGGGAGAGGATCTCGTAACTTCATCTATTTATCTAATATCGGGAGAGTTAGATTCAAGAAACGAATGAGTATGGTCTTTATTCAATCTATTGATGGTGAAGATTAATCCGGCTTAGGAATAAGTTAAGGATTTCAACGGCTAAGAGGAGCGCAAGATTGGTTGTTGTTCACCCTTGATTCACGCAGGGATGTATTATCAAGGCATGCACAAGTAGCTAGAGTTTCGACTTAGGGATAAGAAGAAACCATTGAAGAACGCTCTGCCGGACCTTGAAGGTTGCTGCCCAGACGCCCAAGTAGTTGCCCAACTAGTTGCCCAGGCAACCATCGATTAGTTGCCAAGGCAACCCCGTTGTGCAAGTTGCCACGACAACTGAGTTGCCCGTGCACTCTTTTACCAAAACGATCCAATCGGCTATCACACCTCAACTCACGATAACCTGGCCTATCTCTCTCTTTTTCTTTCATCTATTCTTTTAGTTTATTGCTTTTACTTTTCTCGTTAATTAAAACCTTTATTATCAATTGTGTTTTTATTTTCACAAAGGTCACGATAACTTAAGCAAAGTGGCCCAAACCAATCCCTGTGGAGACGATACTCGATACTCATATCACTTTATTACTTGCGACGTGTATACTTGCACAATTGCGTAGCACTTATCACACGCAACAAGTTTTTGGCGCCGTTGCCGGGGATTGGCAATTGGTGTTAGTTGTTTTTGTTATTGCATTTTTTTCTATTAGTTTTACTAACTTTTCTTTTTGTTTGTTTTATCAAAAAAAAAAAATTAGGTGCGCTACAAGTTAAGGGACGCCAACATGTCGGGAAATAAAAGCCAATCTATTCGAGAGATGATGTTGGAAGATATGAATCAATCCAATCAAGAGTTTCTTGCACCCTTTGATGATTACCTATACCAACTGAGAAAAACCCAAAGAACTTATACCGTGGAAAAATCTTGTGCTATGTGTGGAGAACATCATGTGTTTGAAAATTGCCCTCACATTTTCGGTGCATATAACTACATGGAGGACCATAGAGGGAACCAATAGCAAAATTCTTCATGGTATGATCAAAAAGCTCAAAATTTTTTTTACCATAACAATTTTGTCGCAGCAACAGATATGCCATGGCAATGTAGTCCTTTTCAAGAGCATTCCAATTCCTTGGAGGAAACGTTACTAGCTTCCTTGGCTAGACTTGACGGATCAATTGAAGAGATTCGAGAACTATCAAAATCTATGGATACGAGGATAGCTCAGTGGGATGCAACCTTAGGGGATTCAGAAGATCAATTGGGGAGATCCACATATGTCATGGATAACATGCACCAACAATTCATTCCTAGGGATAATGACGTCCCAAAGCAAGAAATCTCTCCGATGTGTGAGGAACAACTAGAACCTCAAAGTCAAGATGATGCCAATGAAAGAGACTGCCCAACACATGATGAGCTTGAACAACAAATTGCCTCGGCAATGATTGAGGAGCCTGAACAGAGCAATGCCGCGACAACACTCAGTGAAGTTGAGAACAACAATACTACAGCAAATTCTGAGGAACATGATGCCCAGAAGGTTACAGCGTTGATGTTGAAGCAAGAATCTATAATTGCCACGGCAATTACACGACCACATGCAAGATCAACGAGATGATAATACTTTGCCAATGGAATATGAGCAGGTAATAGTTGAACCTTTTGAATTCTTTAAAAACTCACCTCGTCCATTGCAGGTATGTCTTGAGGAACCGATGTTGGTAGATTTAAAGCCATCGAAATCTCTACTGATGGAGATGTTTGAGAGGCCAAACGAAAACGGTGTTTGGATTCATAAAGCTCTTCAGAAAATTGATTCTTCCCTTGACTTACAGCAAATTTTGGCAACTGATTGCCACGGTAATTGGCTTGAGCAGCAATTGCCACGACAACAAAGGCTACATCCAACCATGATAGAAGTCAACAAGAATGAGGTAATTGAATGGTTGAGAATGGATATAATTTTTCCTATTAATATATTTGTGCCTTCAGGAATAGTAGCAAGGTGGAGAGTAAATATGGACTACAAGCGAACAAAGAAGAAAGACACCTCCACCATGGTAACGCAAAAGGGAGTAGTGGCAAGCACATTGGCCAAACTCTTTTTGGGCAATATTATCACCCGATGGAGGGTGCAGATGGACTATAAGAAGTATCGAAAACGACAACCTTCAACACCGCAACAACTCCTGATACGCACGCCTCAGCAACCATGGACGCGCACGCCTCGGCAACCCCTGACGCCTCGGCACCCATGGATGTGCATGCCTCGGCAACCCTCGACGCCATGACAACTACTGATACATTTATTTTTATTTTTATTTTTATTTTTTGAACTATTTTGTTCTATTATTTTTGGTTATTTTTTCTCTTTATTTTTTAGGATATATTTTATTTTTCTTCATTATCTTTAGTTTCCAGGTTTTCTTTTCCACAACAAGCCTCACAACCACCATGCTAAGGAAATTTACTACCGACTACTTGCCACAACAACCACAACAGAAACTGGCGATGCCCAGGCAACAACTATGGCTTCGGGAACTACTGATGCCCATGCAAGTGAACCTGCATCGGCAAACATGGATCAAATCAAAGCAATGCTATTCACACAGCACCAGCATTCAACCACCGACTGAAAAATGAATCAAGCAAACGGCACGAAGGAAACTTATCACTCGAGGTGACGACCTCTTCGACTAACTCATTTCATTTAGTTACTTTTAAATTTTGTTTCACTCTTACATGCATTGAGGACAATGCTTCTCTCGAGTTTGGGGGGGGTGTTGGTTTCTAGTTAGTTTCATGTTTAGTTGCATTCATCTTTAGCAATCACATATAGGTTGCATATGTTACTTGCCATGCCTTTAATTGGATTTAATTGCTTAAGACTTGTTGAATATCCAATGATGAATTTTTGCCACTGCACTTAATTGAAATAACCTTTAATTTTAGGATTGCATGAAAAGAACTTAGAGTTTTACTATGATGCTGAATTTTTTTTACACGGTTGTGGGTTGTTGATTCAAAGAAACTTAGTGAACTTAGGTTGCTTAAAATTTGGGTAAATTTAAAATTGAAAATTAAAAGTTAATTTCTTGCTAGAGGTGCCCAAAACTGGCTCTAGTAGTAAATACACTTTCTTGCTAGAGGTGCCCGAAACTGGCTCTAGTAGTTAATGCACATTAAAGAATCGCTAGAGGTGCCCGAAATTGGCTCTAGTCGACTAAAATAAAATGAGGAATTGCTTACTTTGCTAGAGGTGCCCGAAATTGGCTCTAGTGAAAATAAAAATAAATACCCGATAATTGAATTAATAAAAGCCTGTAGTTCACATAGAATCTTGAAAATCAACTTGTTCACAACTACGCACACACATTGTCACGAGCACTATAGTTTGGTTCCGGGTAATTTTTGTGTTATCCGAAAAATTAAAAGGTGATCATACTTTGTGCCACGGTTCCGAGGTTTGAATTCAAGTTTGAAGCATGTCTTTGATGATTAAAGTCTTGGCAGGTAATTGTTAGTTTGCATTGCTTGAGGACAAGCAATAGTTCGAGTTTGGGGGCGTGATAAGTGTTCAAAAGTACTATTTTTATTACCCTTTTTACTCATATTATTGTTAGACTTAAGCTCATAATAGTTGCATAATTAGTCATTCATGCATTAATTCATGTTCCTTTCCACCGTTGAGCTTGATTACATAACTTGGTGATTTTTTTGGAAAAAGATGCTGCTTTGGTGTGTTTTTGTGTGTGTATGTGCAGGATCACTTGCCAAAGCAATGTTGAGCTAGTTGCCGGGCAATGCATGAAGGAGACGCTGAGCAGTTGCCATGGCATTTGTCGACAAAGAAAAAATGCAATAGGGATGTCGAAATTAATGACTTTACAAGCCCAAGATGACATGGAGCAAGGCCCAAGCCCAAAGGAATTTGATTGCCATGCAGAGATTAAAGAAGAATTAAATTCCAAGAAGATAAGAGAAGTTCTAATAGGAATAAAATTATAATAAAGAATTATATTCTTTAAAGATAATTTAATTCCAACTCAAACTCCTCCTCAAAGAAGGACTTTGGCCTAGCCTATAAATAGCAAGGAGATTTCGACAATCCATATAGAGAAAAATAGAGAAATTTCGACAAGAGAGCATTAGGGGAAATTTCGACTTCTTCTTCTTCTTTGCTTCCATTAGATTCATGGTTTGGGGATTATTCTTTGTATATCTTTTGAACCCAACCATGAACTAACTTGATCGGTTGGGGTTATTGTGTTTTGTTGTTGTGAGAAACAATTGGATTTTGTTTAGGTAATAAGAGTTTGCACTTTTCTATTCAAGGTTTACTCATTCTTGGCTTTTATTCTTGTTTGCGAGTGAATTGGGAGAGGGTCTCGTAACTTCATCTATTTATCTAATATCGGGAGAGTTAGATTCAAGAAACGAATGAGTATGGTCTTTATTCAATCTATTGATGGTGAAGATTAATCCGGCTTAGGAATAAGTTAAGGATTTCAACGGCTAAGAGGAGCGCAAGATTGGTTGTTGTTCACCCTTGATTCACGCAGGGATGTATTATCAAGGCATGCACAAGTAGCTAGAGTTTCGACTTAGGGATAAGAAGAAACCATTGAAGAACGCTCTGCCGAACCTTGAAGGTTGCTGCCCAGACGCCCAAGTAGTTGCCCAACTAGTTGCCCAGGCAACCATCGATTAGTTGCCAAGGCAACCCCGTTGTGCAAGTTGCCACGACAACTGAGTTGCCCGTGCACTCTTTTACCAAAACGATCCAATCGGCTATCACGCCTCAACTCACGATAACCTGGCCTATCTCTCTCTTTTTCTTTCATCTATTCTTTTAGTTTATTTCTTTTACTTTTCTCGTTAATTAAAACCTTTATTATCAATTGTGTTTTTATTTTCACAGTGCAGTAACTTAAGCAAAGTGGCCCAAACCAATCCCTGTGGAGACGATACTCGATACTCATATCACTTTATTACTTGCGACGTGTATACTTGCACAATTGCGTAGCACTTATCACACGCAACAAGCGAGAAGCTATAACGACTCGAGTTTTGAGAACCGAAGGTCGGTTTAAAACCTATAGTTTAGGGGTGCGTGTTTGGGCCTTGAGCTGGGCATTAGAAAGCTTAGTGGGCTCTTCTATGAAATATTGGGCTTGAGCTTTGGGTGGCCATGTAATTATGGATGAAAGGAAGTGTAAAAGGCTAAATCTACCTATACATAATAAAAAAGAGTGGAGGTTAACTGGTGCAGAGGGATGAACTCATTCTTCTTCTTCTTTCACCAATTACTTCATCTTTTTTCTCTCTAAAGGCTTAACTCTTTGGGGAACAAATATTAGTATTTTGAGTGTAAAACTCAGATTTTGAGCTGAGAGAAGTGTGCTTAGCATCCAAGGATCTATATTTTTAGGTAAAGATCAAGAAAAATGGTGGTATGAAGGGTTTTGGTGAGGGTTATGGAGGGTGAACGAGACTGGTGATTTTGATCCATTTCTCGTTATGAAACCTTCATTTTTCGTGTCTCAACCTTCCAGCAATGTTGTAACAAGATTTATAACCTTTTTGTGTAGTGAAAAGGCATGGGGAGTCTTCCAAGGGCAGGAGCAAGGTGGGAGGAGATTAGCTTGGAGCACCAAGTTTGGTTTTTGGAGCAAGGTTAGTATACTACTAACTCTTATGTCTTCATGGGCATCATAAAATCATGTTAGCTTTGTGGTTGCATGGCATTGTGGTTGTTTGAATGCGTGAAACCCCTTTATGGCAAGTTGTTTAATTGATGTTAAAATGATGTAAAATTGATAGAAACCAACCTAAACTACCTCACATAACATGTAGGATTGATTTGGGGTTTTGGAGTTGTGTTTTAGGGGCTTTGGGATAGAGTTTCGAACTCTAGAAAACTGAATTCTAGGCACGAGTATCGATACTCCTCTTTAAAACGACAAAAACCTGGTAAGTTTAGAAGGGCATGTCGATACGGGTCAGGCTGTATCGATACCCCTATTTCTTGCAAATTCCAGTGGCAATATCACGTATCGGTACGCTTGGTGAGGATCGATACGGGGGTACATACCGGAATAGATAGGTTTTGTATGAGTACCCTTTTCTATGTTGGGGATCGGTACACTAGGGTGCGCATCGTTACTGGGAGCGTATCGATATGGGTAAGTCTCGTACCGGTACCTTATTTTATCTTTGGGACGACCTCATTTTGAGGCACGATGATCTGTACGAGAAATATCTGTATAGTAGGGTTCGTACCGATACGACAGGGTGAGTATCGGTACGCCTTATCAAACCTGCCCAAAAAATATGTTTTTAGTTTGAAAGGCTGGTAATTCGAATAATTGGGCCCAATAAGCCTCATTTGAGGTAAAACTTAATGTAAAACTAAAAAACGGAGAAATTAACCTTGTGAATGACGAAAATGAATATTATCTTGGAAATGTTTATATGCCTTGTTTAAATAGCAACCATAGGGATCGTGTATGGTCATGTGTCAGGTAGGGACACTAATAAGGACCCTTGGTGGGTTATGTATGGTTACTTGCTGGGTAGGGCACTTGTATGGTTGAGTCAATCTTGTTTGGTAGGATCCGGATGTGCAGGTTAGTGTTGCAACACATTTCATTCGATAGGCATTCCGAGCATATTATCTATTGTAGAAATGGCTCGATGGGCATTTTAAGCTTACTAGAAGAATTGGCCTTATAGGCATTCCAAACTGCTCGTAGAGAGATACCGAGCTCTTCAAATAATCTCGATGGGCATTATGAGCTTTTCTTCGAAGGTACCCGATGGGCGAACCCGGGTAACCTCCTTGTTTGCTTAGTTCAGCGGAGTTGGTAGACCCCGGGCATGGTTGGGCCTAGTGAGCCATGAGTGGTAGTTTGTATGATTTCAACCATGTTTTTAGGTGATTAGAGGTATCAACATGTATTGTTAATTCCCATGATATCATCTATTTACATGAATTTATTTTATGATTTGCATGAAGCATAATCAAGTGGAAGTGTATCCACTGAGCTTTCGTTATCTCAATGTTCAGAATCGTTGTTTTCGTTTGCAGGTCAGTAGGATTATCGAGTTTACGTGGAGCACCATCGAAGTAAGGCTTCAACGTCGATCGGTGGAGTACAATACTTAGATTAGTTGGGCTATGTATTCATAGGACACTATGATGTATTGTAACTTTATTTTGTATTTTGGTATTTTGGGTCGAATGCCTTTATTATGTATTTTAAATGGAGCTCCATGAAATGGTTTAAAACGGTTTATTATGATGTTTAAATTTTAAACTTAAGGACTCTTTGTGATATTATCGTGGTATGGGCTAAACCAGGTCAAAAATTTTACAGTACGAGTTTAGGCTTGAGGCCAAATGTGACACTTGGGTAAAAGGGTGTTACAAAAAGTGGTAACAAAATATATTTTGTCATCATATGTTACTGAAATTTGCTAATTGTAATAGAATATTACGACGATTTTACTTTTTGTCATAATTGTATATGTTTTTCTAATTTAAAGTGGCACTTATTTATTTTGTCACAATAAAGTTACTAAAAGTGACAAAAATAATTTTGTCAAAATTAAATGTCACAGCAATAGAAATTTCGTATAGTGTATGTAGATGATGTATGGATTCATTTATGTATGTTGTGTGGATGCTATGGATAATAGCTTATGAATGTATTAATTCGATAGGCTGAGTGAGCTCGAGCAACTCGATAGGCTATGTGTCCTAGAGTATGGTAAAGCTTTTTGGAACATGTAAGACTTCTTGCAGACTTGTTGATGCCTTGAGATAGGTGGTCTAAGAACTCTAGTTAGTGTAGACTGTATGATAACTCACAGATAATGAAGCCTTATCTATACCCTCTAAACTATATTTATCTTGCATGCCTATTTTATGATAATCACGAATTGTGATAGAGTAGAAATGTACCATTAAGCTTTGTAAGCTCAGCGTTCGGAATCGTTGTTTCTGTTCGTAGGTTAATAGGTGATCATGATCGAGGAGCACATCAAGAAGGGATCTCCCAGCACCGCATCGCTTTAGAGTACAATGCTTAGTATTTAGTTCTGGGCTTATGTATTCATAGGACCTTACGAGTTATTGAGTCCATAAACTCTATTTGAAATATTATTTTTGTATTCAGTATTTTAAACTTAGAGCTCCCATTTTATAAACTTAATTATAATGCTTATTTAACTACATGGATTTATGGATGTTTAATGTTTTAAAATGATGGCTAAACTTATGGTCTTTAATTGGAAATTTGATGGGTCAATTTTTGGGTAACCCAAATGTAGTACTTTAGATCTGGATCGGGATTCGGGTGTTACATTTAGTGGTATTAGAGCCTAGGTTTAGCCAGATCTAGGAAACTCTGGGTGGTATAGAAGTCGTGGTAAGGTGTCTAGTGAATACAAGCCCCTAAATTTAAGTTGTACTCTTCCAAGACTGGGAATCCTGATGATGTTGTCTTATTTCCTTGTGATTTCAGAAAAATTCGATGGATGGTGACGCCGGACACGACCAAGAAAGTCATGAGGAGAGCGATCCCTCTCAAGCGAAAGACTTCGACAAGGAGTCTGTCCCGGATGTTGGGGACACGAGTCTTCTGGGAGATACCGAAAATGGAGGGGCAAACCACCTCCATGATCTACCCTTTGCGCTCTTACAAGTGGCGCAAGCTATCCCGAGGCAATCTAGATGCCTAGCAAGACCCCTATTGAGAGGCTTCATTGTAACACTCTGAAAACAGGGCTAGTATTTATCAGTGATTATAATAATTCAGAGCACTCTTTTGAATATTGAAGAGAAGTATATGGGACCATTGAATATAGTTTTTAAGTGAATTGTTATGAATTGAATTAAGACTAAATGTTTAAGGATCAGTTTGTAATGGATGGAATTTGAGTTGAGGACTAAATTGAATTGAAGTAAATAGTTATGGTTTTGCATGGCTATTTCACCAAGAATGGATAGTGGATTCCATGTATCCTTATCATGTTACATAAGTGATGAATATTACCTTATTTTTAGAATTAAAATAAAAGGAAAATATATGCAATACTAATGGTTTCTGTGCGTGTGAGAGAGGGAGGCAAGAGAATGTTTTCACAAACTAAAATATCATCTTCTCCGCTCCATGTTATCAACGAAATCCTCCATGAGTAGGAGTTTGAGAAATTGCTATGGAAAGCTTGGAATTTCATGTTTCTGATCATCAAAATTTAACTTTCTTCAACCATTTGGTAAGCCCAATATATTACTTGAGAATATATGAATTGAAGATTATACAGAATATGCTATAGATTTATAAAAGGGAAGGTTTATATGCTTGGTTAGAATCTCGTATGCTTGAGTTATGGTTCAAATGAATTATAAGTATTGGATCTAATTGTATTCATATTTAGGTAACAATCATGATTTATATGATACATGGTTGTTTATAATCTTTGATTGAGTCATGAATATTTCCAGTAGAAGAAACTTTATGTAAGAGTTATTTTAGAATTTAAGTGCAATGTTATAAAAAAAAACGCTGCAATGTATTTGAGCATGACGAGAAGGGGGTTAAATATGTCTTGTTATGACTGTGTATGTGATAATTGAGTGTAATGCTTACGTGTTAATAATAAATAGACAACGCATGAAGAAATTTTTTTGTTAGCTTGTCCGACTAAATGATAGTTTTGAAACTTAAGTCTCTTGTTTCTGTATTCGATTCCTTGTATTGTTTTCGAAATCATCTCTTGTTGAAACCATTTTTATATCAGGTTAAAATAGCTCGACGATTAATCATTGAAAATTATGGGTTTTCGTTTAATTCTATTTTGAAAGATTTGGAGTCACCGGTCACTTTGTTAAACCAGACACCATAAAAACAACCAGATATTCGTTTTTTTTTTTAAATTGGGTTCGAGACTCGGTTACGTGTAGGGAAGGATTAGCACCCCACAAACGTCTGATATCGGTACCTTTCAATTTTGCGTGACATTTTGAGTAATATTTTGAATTTAATTTAACCATTAATTATTAATTGAATTTATGTTCTGAATGGAGACATTCCTTTTATGAGGAAATATATTTTTGATACGAATATGAGATTGGAAGCACCCCTATATGCTCAATTCACCTCTATTCATATTCAAAAAATATATTTCCAAAATAAAAGGTTTTTAATGCATAATTTATTATAGTCTTGTTTATTTTAAGTACTAACTTAAAAGGTTCTAATTGTAATTCGTGTATTATTAAATCTATGAATATTATTAATTTAAAGGCTTATATGAGACAACACCCAATTACTTGGACACTATTCATATTTAAATCCCAAAATTATATATAATATTCCTAATCATTTAATTAATCTAATTATTTAAGTTTTAATCCTAATTAAGGCTTTAATTAATTAATCTAGGTGAATTGTCAATTTTCTAAGGGTTTTAATGAATATTGGGGGTTTTTACTTAAAAGTTCATCTTGAACAATACCCCATTACATTGGGACACTATTCAAATTAGGACTTCAAAGTTTTTCACTCAATGTCCATTAATTTGCTACAATTGTCTTTCCTAATTAATTATTAAAACTTAGTGGAGAACATATATCTAAGGCTCTAACAATAAAAAAAATCTAAATAAATTAAATTTTCTAACAAAAATACTACATTCCTAATTTAAAACATGCATTATACAAATAATTTAAATGTAATTAAATTAAATAATTAACATGACTAAATTGAAAAGAACACAACCTTAAAAGGCCAATTTCATTAATTTGGGGACTAAATTGATTACAAAGCCAAAAAAAAGAGGCAAAATCCCTGAAAGCCCAAGAATTGCACTCTTCTGACCCGACTTGATAAGAATTGTGTGGGCCTTTACTCGGGTTCAGGTCCATGCGTAGGTCAGGGTATATAATCCTGATCAGTCTAAAGTTTGCCCTCTCCTTTATTATATTTTCTCTCTCTCTCAACCCAAAATTCTCTCTGACTCTCTCTACTAACACAATATGTCCAAAAAATTCACTCATTTTGGATCAAAATCATCAAATTTGGAATTGTGTTCATCGAGTGTTCTTCATTTTCATGAAGAACACAATGAACGCCTCCACTCATAGTCGCCATGACCACCGCCTTGATTTATCCGACCGCCCTTCGATGACCCTTCAGCCGTTCGTCGGCCATCGCATGCGAACATTGGCCGTCACAAGCAATTTTCGGTCATCGTCTAACCACTGTTCGAAATCCTAAAAACTAAAATTTACTAATTTCAACCCTAAATCCTAAAATCTAGTCTCAGCTCAGTAGAGCCTCCCATCTCCGACCAACATAGATCTAACTACCAACCCAAACCCTTTTCAAATCTGGCCACGTCTAAATTTGCTATGACCACCAAGAGATTAATACCGGCCAAATTTCTTCTTCCGATTTGCTTTTTTCAATTATGTTTTTTCTTTAATTTCCCATTTAATATAATGTTTTTTGAAGTGTTTATTGCAGGAAATAAAGAGATAAAAAGGATTATACATCTGTGGCGACAACTACGACAATTTTGATGTATTCTCCAATGTCTGTTCATGTTCTCGATGATGACTCTTCGGCTTCCAAACGGTTCGACAACTGAGGTAGCTCTCTTTCCTCTTTTTATCTTTATTATATATATTATTGTTAGTTTAATAATGGGTCATTCATGAATTTGACAAAATTTATCTTTCTTCTATTTATAGAGAGGTGGAAAATGATGCAATAGATGATGTCACATGGGTGATGTCATCACCAGCTGTCACCAGCTAAGGAAAAAGAAAACCATAATCTGTGGCATCTTATTTCGGCCAATAAACTTTTGTCATGTGGCTTTTTGAACTTTAAATTGGGCGGGGAAAATGGGTTTCATATCAATATTTGGTTTTGTTGGGCAATAACAGTTGGATACAGGCGGTAAAAAAATGGGTTTGGGTTGTAAACAAATATAAAGGGTTATATTTTTGGCTTTCGGGTGTTTTTGTAATTTAACATTTGGACTATATTTATGGATTTGTCTATTTTCTTATTTATTTTTTATTTAGGCTTTATTTATAGAAATATAGTATATATACGTATATTCTCAGATAAAATTTGGGTATTACGATTGCCCTTCTTTGTTTATTATTGTGGAACGAAAAATTGGGCAAGGACTGAAAAAGCACAAATTTTGTCCGGTCCTTCTGGATGTCATCTGAGCTGCAAGTTTTTCTCATTATGAACTTCCACCCATTTTTTCCCTTTAGAAAGCTTGAACAAATTCTTCTCATTATGAACTTCTCAATCCTTCTGCCAAGGCTGAATCAAAGTTTGAACATGTTCTTCTTATTATGAACTATTAATTCCTATTGACAATATTGATCTACCTCTCTACAAAGATATCGAACAAACGAGTTCTTCTCATTAGGAATTCCTCATTCTTCTTGAAAACTTTAATCTACCTCTCTGTAAAGGTGTCAAACAAGTGAGCTCTTCTCATTAGGAACCCCTCATCCACTTTTGGAAATATTGATCCACCTCTCTGTAGAGGTGTCGAACAAACAAGCTCTTCTCATTAGGAACCCCTCATCCACTATTGGAAATATCGATCCACCTCTCTATAAAAGGTGTCGAGCAAGCGACCTCTTCTCATTAGGAACTCCTCATTCTTCTTGAAAACATCGATTTACTTTTCTCTACAAAAATTTATACTTCATTCATTGTGGAAAATATTGATCCACCTCTCTATAAAGGTGTCAAACAAGTGAGCTCTTCTCATAAGAAACCTTCATTCTTCTTGAAAATGTTGATCCATCTCTTGAAAAGGTGTTGAACAAGCAAGCTCTTCTGCAATGTTGGTAAAGTTTGCAACACTCTAATTCTTCATTTGTCTAAAATGTCATTAAAGTTTGAAAACCAAATCACTCATCCTTCTAGAAATGTTGACAAAGTTTGAAAAAGCTAAACCATCTGTTCTTCTAAAATACGGTAAAGCCCATAATAGTTACACTATTTATTCTTCTGAAATGTTGATGAAGTCTGAAAAAATGAACTATACATTCTTATAAAATGTAAAGGTTGGAACAGCTACATTCTTCATCCTCTAAAAAGTTGATAAGGTCTAAAAAAGCTAAACTATCCATTCTTTTAAAATACGATGAAGACTAGAATAATTACGCTCTTTATTCTTTTAAAATGTTGAAAAGTTGAACTATCCACTCTTCTAAAATATGAAAAAGGTTGGAACAGTTACACCCTTTATTCCTTTGAAATATTGATAAAGTCTGAAAAGTTAAATTATATGTTCTTCTGAAATATGGTGAAGCCCAGAATAATAACACTCTTCATTCTTCTGAAATGTTGATCCACCTCTCTGCAAAGGTGTTGAACAAGTGAGCTCTTCTCATTAGGAACTTCTCATTCTTTGTTGGAAATGTTGATCCACCTCTCTATAAAGGTGTTGAACAAGTGAGTTCTTCTCATTAGGAACTCCTCATTCTTTTGTTGGAAACGTTGATCCACATCTCTGTAAAGGCGTTAAACAAGTAAGTTTTTCTCATTATGAACTTCTCATTTCTTGAAGGGTGAACTCTTTTCATTAGGAATTCTTATTCTTTGCTGGGTGAACTCTTCTCATTAGGAGCTTTGTATTCTTTGTTGGGTGAGTTCTTCTCATTGGGAACTCTGTGTTTTTTGCTAAGTGAACTCTTCTCATTATGAGTTATGTATTCTTTGCTGAGCAAACTCTTCTCATTAAGAGCTCCGTATTCTTTGCTGAGCGAACTCTTCTTATTTGGAGTTCTGTGTTCTTTGCTAGATGAACTCTTCTCATTAGGAGTTCTTCGTTCTTTGCTAAGAATGTTGATTCACCTCTTCCTATGGGAAAAAACTAAACCTGCAAAAAGGAATGTTATCAATTAGTAAAAATTCAACCCAAAATGATATGAAATATCCTCAATTTTCAACTTGGAGCACTGAAATCTTTAAAGTCACTGTTTTTTCAGCCTAAGGTGTCTCGATCTTTCAGTTTTAACACGCATAAGATATTTTATTTCTTTTCCTCTATTGATCAATCTTCCTTTATTCTTGGAACGTATATGATTGGGTATATTCCTCCAATCTTGAAGTTGTAGATTGAAATCTTTTCTTGTTTTATTTGTTTTTAATTTTTGCCGAAATATATAAAAATGCTTTGAATGCATGAATTAGCATTCTTATATCTTATGAATGCCTGACTATGATGCATTAATGTTGTCAATTGAGGACCACTTAGGTGAGCTTTCATCTTTAGGGAAGCTCAAAATTTCCTTGCCTCATTTTTCATTAAAACTCTTTTTACTAACAAAGTAACTCATCTCACACTCAGGTTCAATCTTCTGGATCCTGCATCTCATACTCTAAAGTGTCATTTCGGGTTTTTCAATTTTGATTATTTTTCTCAAAGTTCACATTCAGGTTTTCACTTTGGTTTTTTTTTTTTTTTCTTTTTCTCAAGGTTCCATTTTAGGTTTTCACCTCAGTTTTTTTTTTTCTTTTTCTTTTTACTTTTTTCTTTTTTTGAAGTGCCTTTGCAATTTTTCACCTCGTTTCTTTTTTCTTCTTTCTTTGCAAAGATGTTTTTATTTTGTTCCAAATAAGGCTAATTTTGCCTTTCTACGGATTCACCACATAAACCCTTCTTTTTCCGTATCTCACCATACATTTCTCAAAACTCGAGTTTTGGTAATAACTCTTTTCTTGGAATAAAACTCTTGCTATATCTTCATTCAGCTTCTTTTACAAGATCATTTCTCATGACTCTAAAAGAGACCATCACTTCTATTTTTCCAGCTTGCGGGCTCTATTCTATGGCATAAACATATATTCTTTGCATTGCCTCATTCTTGAATTTAAATATCATCTTTGTTCACTCTAACATCCACAAAGCTTTCTTGTCTTGCAATGCCTCAGAAGTAACAATCTCTACTCTTAGATAGCATGAACCTTCAATGAATAAATCTTACTACAACTTTTGCCCTGAAAGATGGTATATACTCTCTCTTTGCCTCAAGATTTTTTGTGTCACTTTCTTATAGCTTTTTTTAAATATTTCTGACACTCAAAGTTGTGCCCTTTCCTTGATATACTTTTCATCATTAACTAAGTATCGAGGCCACCTCCTCTCTCTACCTGCAATTAAACAATTAGAACATCATAATAATACCCACGAAATCCTTTACTTTTCTTGTATCTAATTGATTTATCTGCAAGATGCTTGTTGAAATGATAAGTAAAATTGCTCAAAAATACTATTTTAATAAATTTGAGCAAATGAAACAAATTGATAAGTCATGGCAAACATGAGAAATTAAAACCAAAATTAGGCCTCCAAATATCAAGTGCAATAGAGCCTTTAAACCAAATTGGCAAAGATCAACTCAAATATGACCCCTTCCAAATTATTAGACTTCCAAGAGAAACATTTCTCATATACCTAATTTTATCCCATTTAAGTGGCACTCTTTACCTCACTAACTCATCACACCCAATCATTCCTTCTTTTCTGATCTCAATCAGGCATTAGAAGTCTAGAAATCTTTGAAGAAAGGTTAACTCTGATAAGCGGATGTATTCTAATGACAAACTCATCTTACTCCAATATTCGTGTATAATCAAAATGGTCTTTTGAGGCTTCTAATGTAGGTTATGGTTCACGACTATGAAAAAAAGGATATATAGGATCAAATAAGTGTTTAAGGGTGATGAAACCATGCATCATTTCTTCCAATTGAAATGTTACTTCTACACTCCATAATCTGAATATGCTCATATGAAACACTCTTTTCTTTTCTCTTTTTCCCTTTATTTTTGTGGATCGCTCTAAACTGCCCATTTTTTAGTTTTAACCCCTAGAGTTCATTTCCCTTCAAAAGTGATCATTCCTTCACTACTTCTTTAGATAAAGATTCATTTGAATGGAAGATCTCATATATATGTCTCTTGCTTTTCCTTGCACTTTTTCATCTTAGTGCTTTCTTTTTCAATTGGTTCAACTTTCATGTCAACAATTTTCAACTTGATTCAATTAACTCTTTGAACATATACTTCCTATTGAGTTCTTTCCTTTTTCTTTTTTTCCTCTTTTTGACTTGATTTAAAAATTTGTCTTCATTCAACTTGCCTTTCTTGCTCATGTACTCAAGACATCCACTTTTGTTTCTTGCCACTAATTCACAAGGCATCCATATCATAGCATGGTCAAAACCAAACATCTTTCACTTGCAAACAAACTTTCATCCTATTTTCCCCAGTGTGGGGGTGATCCTTGGTTTGGGTTGAATAGAAAGAAAATTATCAGGCTCAAAGGGGAACAACAAATGATATTTTTCTTATTTTCTTTCTTTGTGAAGGGAGCTGAAGGAATGCCAAATGTCCTCCTATATATGAATATCTTCAAAGAAAAGTAATCTTCAGGTGGTAGATGTTTTAGGGTTATCACTTCATTTAAGAGCCTTAGTCAACAATGCATGAAAGGAAAATTCACTCAAAGTTTGTATTTGGGATTTTCCTTGATTCCTGAACACTCATTAATGTCTTCTCATTAGCCTAAATAAATTAGAAGATAGTCATATTTTTTAAGTTGATCTGAATTTGATTCATGGCCACTCTTGTAGCTAATATTCAGGAACCTGATAGAAAATGATAGTGAAGATATATACATATATGTATGGGAGAATAAAAACTAACCCATGACAAAGAATAAATGAAATATTAAAAGAATTAAAGAATGTAAAATGTTTTCCATTTGAGAAAAATTATGTAAGAAAAAACATCGGAAACAAATAAACCGAATAGCCTCCCTTACAAAGGACCCTCAATGCTTGCGGGCAAAAGCAATTGGGATGGTTCAGGGTATTACTCTGCAATAGTCCTAAAACTATAAACAAATATTATTTGGTCCAATTGTCGACCATTAATCAAGGAAAACCTGAGTAAATTTCAACCACTCCAATTCTATTAACAATTCTTCATTTATTTCCTTTACCAGCACAAAGACATGCCCCTTCCTGCTTATGTTATGATGTGCTAATCTAATCTTGAATTAAGAATATCTTGCCTACAAGTTTCCTTGTTTCTTTAATCAATTTCTTGTTTTTTTCCATAGAATGTTCAATCATTTATATTCGAAAATTAACAACATCTTTTGGCTAGAGTCTAGATGAACTCTGCTTTACAAAATATTGTCCAGATGTGTTGAAGGTTTTAATGGGCATTTCTAATTGAGGTTTCTTCCTTGATGGATGATAATTCTTGATTAGTTTAACTTTGTTGTTCCTTCTCTTTTTTTCTTAAAGCCTTTCGACACTTGATTTCTAGGTAATCTAATTGCATTAGTTCTAATCAGGGGATTACCCCTTGAGTTATAGATCTTAATGGACTGACCTTCAGTGTCGACTTCTAAAATCTCATGGTTTAGAAAGTTTTGAATTTGCCACTTGAAAGTGTAACAGTCTTCAATGTCATGACCATGAACTCCATTTTGATACTCATAATGATTCCTAATATTGTAACAACTTGGATGATGGGGCTTTGAAGGTTTCACATGATGTAGTGAAGCTTCGAGCAATTTGAAGTATAGCTCATGATAGGAAACATGAATGAGATCTAATTTAGTCTTTGATCTTCCACTGATAAAAGCATTTTGAGCATCTAACTTTAGAGTATTCTTAAGTAAAGGAAATGTTGGAGGGGTAGATGTAAAAGCATTGCTTTGATTCTAGTAGACCCCAAACTGTAGTGAATTACCCACTAAAAGCTTGTTGTAGATTTTGCCCTTTATCTTTTATCTCAATTTTTCTAGCAAATAATGGTCATTTATAGAATCGAGGTTCTCTATTTTCAAAACATAAATGCCCATTCCTGATGAGACCATCGACTATGTGTGTCAAAAAATATAAAAAAATACAATCTTCTACATAGTGACTGAAATCTCTATAGTAATAACCACAAGCATTTTTGTTGCCATAAAAAGACTTATAAAACTTTGGTGGAACCTTCATCAAAATGTTATTCTGCACGAGGTATGGCAACAAATCTGAATATGGCATTGGAATAGGAATAATCGTCTCCCTTTTCTTACTAAACCATTTGATCTCTGTGTCTCGTGTTTTTGTGCTCTCTGCTCTTTTTTTCCTTAGTGGAAGTAAATCCAATATGGGAAATTTTCTAGCATCAATTGAATCATTGTATTTCATCACTTCGAAGAAATATTCTGCAAATATATGTGGTTCCTTTAACTCTGTTGGAATCATCTTGTTCTCTAAAAGTCTTATAGCCTTTGAACAATATAGTTTTAGAACAAACATCAAAATACTGGCTTTTACTCTATCTTTCTGTATTTGTTTTCTTGATGATATTCAATTTAGCTATGTCAAATTTTGTTAGTGTACTGAGGCTAGGAACATAATCTCTAAAGCTTGTTTCACAATTCTCTTAAAAATTGGTTGATACTCTAGCTGTACTAGTCTGAACCTTCTTCAAAATTGATCCTTTGAGTTGAACCTTTGTGTAAGATCACCAATATTGGTATTTCCATCTTGAACCTTTTCTTTATCGACCTCCCTAATTCCAAGCAATGTGGTAGCTTGGATTACTATCTCATTCTATGACTGGTTAATCTTTTGCACAACACTACACAAGCGGCTCTCAAACACCTTCTAAGATTGCTCAACCTTATCAAGCTTGTTACCCATGCTTCTCAAAATATTGGTTTTCAGCAATACAATGTTATTTGAAGAAAACAATGTTTTTTCTAAAAAATATGATATTTAAGCAATGCAATGCATGAGGTATGAATTTTAAGAACTAGTCGTTAGAACAACTTTCATTAGCCAAAAGGTCGAATACAACAAATAAACAATCAGATTACAGAAAGCAGCTAGACTTAGCTCATAGATTAATCACTTCGTTCAGCATCCGTGTCCGCCTGTCCTATATCAGTGTCGGAGCCAGGGCATTGTTGCAGGTTTATAGCTTTATTGGACAAGATCTGAACAAATTGGGCGATTCTCCACACTTGGTTTCTGAAGTTGATCATTTCATGATTCTGTCTTTGGATAGTCTGGGTGGCCGCCTCAAGCTTGTCTTTCAGTGCCTTATCCTTTATTTTTAGTGCCCATTCGAAACTTATAAGCTGGTCTTTCATATACTATACGACAATTTCCAATTTTGTTGCCTTCTTTTTTAGCTCTTCATTTTCTTGTTAGAGATTAGCTTTTCCCTCATTATAGTACACTTTTGAGAACTTTCTTCATCTGTGAAACTTAAGATGGCATTCTTACTTTTCCTCTAATTTCTATTTGGTCTAGTTGTTTGAATCCATTAGTTCTTGAATCTTCTTACTCGTTGCCCTCTTAGTATCTTCACACAACTTTTTGTAACTGCTTGCATCCTGACACATGACTTCCCTAGATACTATTCCTCTTCTAGTATTAGATTTCCTCAGACCAGGTCCACATCAGTGTATTGTCTTCTCCTTGTTTATTAGACCCTTCAGCCATTAAGATCGCTACCTACTTGACTGACCCTCAAATCAATACCTCTAAAGATGCAAAATGATGCTAGATATATAAAAAGAAGACAACAAAACAAAAAACAAAACAAAAAATAATGTTAGTATGGTAAAATAATATTATAAGCAAAAATTAAATTGAAAAAAACAATTTATATTAGCAAAGAAAAAACCAGATAAGCGTATTTAAAATAGTAGCACTCTATGGAATGCTAAAGTCCTTGTCTGGCTCCAGTGGGGTGGACTCCTAGATTATAACATGTGGTTTTTGTTCTAAACTCTGAGTACCCAAACTGTCTTTACTGTCTATTGCGACAGTGAGATATCGATTCAGGACAGCAAGAGACGTATTTTGCTTTCGAGTGAGACACTTTCGGCTATCAACAGCCATCCAAGGGCCACACATATCAAAATTTGCCGGTACCTGACACCCACAACTTCCATCACCTATAACAACGTTACTATTAGAATCACCTGATACAACACCCTTTTTCCCATACAACTCTTGCGAGTGTCCATATACTCCACAATGGAAGCATACTTGGTGTAAACCCTCATACTCCAATTTTTGCACAATATTATCAATTCCCACACAAGGAAGCAAAGGCTTGTTCAAATCAACCAAAATAGCAAGTCGAGCGAACTTACCTCTCTCCCCTACATTAGTGTTATAATAAACTTTGATTACTTTTCCAACAACATTAGCAATTCTCTGAAATATATTTTTCGTATAGTACCCTATTGGCAAACCCGGCAGACGAACCCAGACTACTAAATGAGAAGGATGCAGTTCAGATGTCTTAAAATCTTTGCTCCAAGGTTGCACCGTAAGGTAGCTTTCAAAATTTGTCTAAGGTCCTTCCGTCAGAACCTTCGTGTAATCCTCCTCAAATTGAAACTTAACCAGGAAATAATCATTTGCGAGATCAATGAGTTTATATCGGCCTTTTGGCTGCCACAACGATTGAATGCGATTCCACAAAACCCTGTACCCAATGGATTGTCCGAGCAAACGAACAATAACTACCTTTACCATGCTTCAGTCAATCAAATCATGTACCTTCTTCGAAAACCGAATCACAGGGAAAGGGCTAACAGTATCGATCAACACATCGTCATCCTTTACAACTATATCCTCATCATTAATTCAATGAAATCCATCGGCCGGTTTCTTGCCCAGCCCAGATGTTATTGCGGCATAAGAGGGGCATTCCTCCACCGACTGAGGAGAAGTAAATTGGAGAGGAAGCGTAAACATGGTATGATTTGTGTAAGACGCGAAACATGAATTTGGTATTCGTGTCTGACACGTATAAACACAAAACATGAATTTCTTAAACCTATATATGAAAAACGTGTGTCGTGTTGTACTTATGGATCGTTTTTATCATCATTATAGAGGGAAACATTTGTGACAACATATTCCATCACTATAATTAAAATATATAACTACAACATAATTTATCACAAAAAAACTTGAATCTTATTATTTGTTGTGACAATTTTGGTAACAATAACTATAACTTATACTTACAAAACTTATCACTATATAACTTTTTTTTGCACCAAAAAATGGAGGAAAACATTCGTGACAATATATATTTTCTACTATAATTAAAATATATAACTACAAAAATAATTTGTCACAAGAAACTTGACTTTTATTATTTATTGTGACATTTTTTTTGGTAACAATAATTATAACTTATGGTTACAAAACTTGTTACTATATGATTTTTTTGCGCCAAAAAATGGATGGAAAGAATTGTGACTATACATTTTGTCACTATAATTAAAATATATAACTACAAACATAATTTGTCACAAAAAACTTGAATCTTATTATTTGTTGTGACAATTTTTTCCTATAATACTTATTAAAACTTAGAGTTGCAAAACTTGTCATTACATAACTTTTTGCGCCAAAAATGGAAAGAAACATTTGTGATAAAAAAATGTAACGACCCAGGTTTCGAGAATCGAAGGTTAGTTTAAAACCCATAGTTTGGGGGTCGCGTGTTCAGGCCTTAAGCTGGGCCTTAGAAACCTTAGTGAGCTCTTGAACTTTGGGTGGCCATGTAATTATGGATGAAAGTATGGGTAAAAGGGTAAATCTACCTATAAATAATAAACAAGAGTGGTGGTTAATTGGTGCAGAGGGATGATCTCATTCTTTTATTTCTTTCACCAATTAATTCATCTTCTTTCTCTCCAAAGTCTCAACTCTTTGGGGAGCAAATCTTAGTCTTTTGAGTGCAAATTTCAGATTTTGAGTTGAGAGAAGTGTGCTTAGCATCCAAGGATCTATTTTGAGGTAAGGATCTATTAAAGGGCTTGGGGAGTCTTCCAAGAGCAAGGGCAAGAGCAAGGTGGGAGGAGATTAGCTTGGAGCACCAAGTTTGGTTTTTGGAGCAAGGTTAGTACATTACTAACTCTTATGTCTTCATGGGCATCATAAAATCATGTTAGCTTTGTGGTTGCATGACACTGTGGTTGTTTGAGTGCATGAAACCCCTTTAATGGAAAATTGTTTAATTGATGTTAAAATGGTGTAAAATTGATAGAAACCAACCTAAACTACCTCCCATAACATGTAGGATTGATTTGGAGTTTAGACGGGCGTGAGTGTTTTAGGGGCTTTGGGATGAAGTTTCGGACTCCAGAAAAATAAATTCTAGGCATGAGTGTCGGTACGGGATAAACTCGTACTAGTACCCCTCTTTAAAATGACGAAAACATTGTAAGTTTAGACGGGCGTACCAATACGGGTTAGGTTGTATCGATATCTCATGTTTCTTGTAAATTCTAATGGCAATATCACATATCGATATGCCTAGTGAGGATCGGTACAGGGGTACATACTAGAACGGATAGGTTTTGTACTGGTACCCTCCTTTTATGTTGGGGATCAGTACGTAAAGGTGTATATCGATATTGGGAGCGTATCAGTACGGGTCGGTCTCGTACCAATACCCTATTGTATCTTTGGGACGACCTCGTTTTGAGGCACATGCATCAGTACGAGAAGCATAAGGATTGGTACGGTAGGGTTCGGAATTGTACGGCAGGGCAAGTATTGGTACGCCCTGTCGAATTTGCCCAAAAATTATGTTTTTAGTTCGGGAGCCTGGTAATTCAAAAAATTGGGCCCAATAGGCCTCATTTGAGATAAAACTTAATGCAAAACTAAAAAACGGAGAAATTAACCTTGTGAATGACCAAAATGAATATTATTTTGGAAATACTTGTATGCCTTGTTAAAATAGCAACCATAGGAATCGTGTGTGGTCGTGTATCAGGTAGGGACACTAATAAGAACCCTTGGTGGGGCATGTACGGTTACGTACCGGGTAGGGCACTTGCATGGTTGAGTCACTCTTATTAGGTGGGTTCTGAATACCCAGGTTAGTGTTGTAACACATTTTGCTCGATAGTCAATATGAGCATTCTATTTATTGAAGAAATGGCTCGATGGGCATTCCGAGTCGCTTGATGGGCATTATGAGATTATTAGAAGAATTGGCCTGATGGGCATTCTAGGCTACTCCACGAGATATACCGAGCTCTTCGAAGAATCTCGAAGAGCATTTTGAGCTCTTCTTCGAAGGTACCCGATGGGCGAACCTGGGTAACCTTCTTGTTTGTTTAGTTCGGCGGAGTTTGTAAACTTCGGGAATGGTTGGGCCTAGTGAGCCATGTGTGGTAGTTAGTATGATTTCAACCATGTGTTTAGGCGATTAGAGGTAGCACCATGTATTGTTAATTCCCATGATATCATCCATCTATATGCACATATTTTATCATTTGCATGAAGCATAATCGAGTGGAAGAGTATCCACTGAGCTTTCGTTAGCTCAGCGTTCGAAATCAATATTTCTGTTTACAGGTCAGCAGAATTATCAGGTTTAGGTGGTGCACCATCGAAGTAAGGCTTTAGTGTCGATCGTTGGAGTACAATACTTAGATTAGTTGGGCTATGTATTTGTATGACCCTATAATATATTGTAATTTTATTTTGTATTTCTTTATTTTTGGTCGAATGCTTTTATTATGTATTTTAAATGGTGCTCTGTAAAATGGTTTAAAGTGGTTTATTATGATGTTTAGATTTTAAACTTAATGACTCTTTGTGATATTATCATGGTATGGGCTAAACCAGGTCAAAAATTTTACAGTACGGTTTGGGCTTGAGGCCCAAATGTGACACTCGAGTGAAGGGATGTTACAATTAGTGGTATCAGAGCCTAGGTTTAGCTAGTTCCAAGAAACCCGGGGATTTTCTAGAGAGGTAAATAGAAGTCTATTTAATACAGTGCCCAAGAGTGAAAGTTGTACTTTTTTAAGTTGAATATTCGATGGTGTAACCTTGTTTGTTGTTGTGCATGCCTAGGGGAGCACGATATCATGAGGAGAGTTGGGGCTCTTGTGGTGGAAGTTTTGATGACGAGGATTATGTCCCCGATGAAGAGGAAATGTCGAAAGAAGATGAAAACCAATGGTTGATTATTATACTCATCTGCACTAATTGAGAGGGTATGTCGCCATGGTGCAAAGAATTTCCTTGGATCAGAGCAAGACAATCAGTAAGGGAAGATTAATGGTTAAGGGACATTCGCTGGATCATGAGACAGATGAGACTAAAGCCTGAAGATAAGTTGTCATGTGTTCTCTCCCTGCTAAAGGAAAACGCAAGGGAATGGTGGAAGGCAATGAAAATGGGATGGTGTCCAAATAGGCCAACGTGGTATGATTTCTTGGATGGATACAAGAGGAAGTATGTAGGTGAAGCTCACATTGATGGTATAAGGGATCAGTTTACTCATCTTGTTCAAGAGAACTGATTGGTCTTTGAGTATGAACATGAGTTCCTACAGCTGAGTAGGTATGTCCAGAGCTTGTGGCTATCGAGAAGATTAGATGCAAGAGGTTTCAAAAGGGGTTGAGGAAGGAGATTCAAATCTATTTGACAACTACTTTAGTGATAGTGTTTTTTGAGTTGACCGCTAGTGCAAAGTTGCTCGAACAAGTACAAGGTTTGACTTATAGCAAGGGTGGTGGGTAAAGAGGTTTGAGTGGGAGGATACAAAATTTCTCTGGCAGTACTCAGTCCTTTTCTAAGAGGAACAAGAATTGATGGAATCATAATTGGGAAGCTTCATAGTAGGTTTCGAGGTTAGATCTTTGGTTAGAGTTTGGGGTCATAGGAGGCCGTCCTTATCAGCTATGGGGAGTTGGGAGGCTCGCAAGAGAGTATGAGGACACATGATTGTGATCAGTGTGGCCGTATGCATCAAGAAGAGTGTTGAGGAAGAACCATGGTTTGTTTTGGTTGTGGATCACCGGACGACAGGGTAGAGGTACTTTTCATTCCACGACAAGAGCGTCGGTAAGACAGTATAGAGTTCGTGCTCAAGAGGATTACGAGGCAACCGATGTCATCTCAGGTACATTCACTTTATTTTTAATTACTATTGTTGGCTTGGTAGATTCAGGGTCAACCTATTCCTACATTTGTAGTGAAATATCTCAGCTGTGGGGTATTCCTACTGAAGATCTTGAAGTAAGGGTTCAGGTGACTAGTCTATTGAGGTACAATGTTTTGGTGGCCAAGGTGTACTAAAGCTGTGTGATTAAATTTTAGGGTGTGGTCTTTCCAGCCGATTTGATGGTACTTCCGTTCTAAGAATTTGATGCCATCTTAAGGATGAATTGGTTGTTCGAGCATGATGCAAGTCTGGGGTGTCGAGCGAAGAGTCTTAAGCTTCTAGTTTCGGATAGAACTAAGCTTGTGGTAAGGAGTGAGAGAAATTTTTCCTTCCCAATGTTGTGTTGGCCATGGCAGCACAGAGGATGATTCAACAGGGTTGTGAATCATTTTTGGCTCAAGTGGTTGATACAAGGATTGGTAGCTTGACACTGGAGAACCTCCGAATGGTTAGAGAATTCGCTGATGTGTTTCTGGAGGAGTTACCTAGTCTACCCCCGAATCGTGAGTTAAAATTTCGAATTGAAGTAATGCTAGGTAAGACACCGGTGTCTATTACACCGTATCGTATGGAACCAACAGAGCTAAAAGAGCTAAAGAGTCGGATCTAAGAATTGCTAGAGAGAGGGTTCAATCGAATGAGTGTTCCACCTTGGGGTGCGCTAGTTTTATTTGTTAAAAAAAGGATGGATCAGTACAGATGTGCATTGATTATCGTCAACTCAATAAGGTAACGGTGAAAAATCGCCACCCTCAACCATAGATCGATGATTTGTTTGATCAACTAAGAGGACCCCGTATTTTCTCTAAGATCGACTTGAGGTTGAGATACTATCAGCCCAAGGTAGTAAAGAAAGATGTGCATAAGACCACTTTTAAGATGTGGTACGGGCATTATGAGTTTATAGTAATGCCTTTTGGACTTACCAATGCACCAGCATCTTTCATAGATTGGATGAATCAGATTTTTTAGCCTTATCTGGATTAGTTCGTAGTGGTATTCATAGATGATATTTTGGTTTACTGAGGCTCAGAGGAAGAGCAAGATTATCACCTTTGTGTCATTCTTTAGACCTTGAGAGAGACGCAGCTCTACGCCAAATTCAGTAAGTGTGAATTTTGGCTTTCTGAAGTGGTAGCACGATTATCACCTTCGTGTCATTTTTAGACCTTGAGAGAGAGGCATCTCTACGCCAAATTCAATAAGTGTGAATTTTGGCTTTCCAAAGTGGCATTCTTGGGCTACATTGTAGCGGCAGATGGAATTCATGTGGATCCCAAAAGGTTCAAGCGGTAGTAGAGTGGAAACCCCCAAGGAATGACATAAAAGTTCATAGTTTTCTTGGACTTGTCGGGTATTATCATCGTCTTGTCAAGGGTTTTTCTATCATTATGACACTCTTGACTAAGTTATTGCAGAAAAGAGCTCCCTTTGAGTGGAACGAGAAGAGACAACAAAGCTTTGAACAGTTGAAATCGTATCTAACAGAGGCCCCAACTGAATCGGGAAAGGATTTTGTAGTTTTTAGTGATGCATCGTCGAATGGGCTTGGTTGTGTTCTTATGCAAGAAGGTAAGGTGGTTGCTTATGCCTCAAGGCAACTTAAACCTCATGAGCGGAACTACCCCATGCACGACATGAAGCTTGCAGTAGTAATCTTCACGTTGAAGATTTGGAGGCACTATTTGTATGGAGAAAAGTGCTATATCTATACGGACCATAAGAGTTTGAAGTACTTGCTCACTCAGAAGGATTTGAATCCGAGGCAAAAACATTGGATCGACCTATTAAAAGATTATGATTGTGTCATTAAGTACCATCCCCGTAAAGCCAATGTGGTGGCTGACGCTTTGAGTAAAAAGTCCATGTCAGATTTGAGAGCAATGTTTGCTCGATTGAGAATGACTATGGATGGAGGGCTGCTAGCCGAACTTTGTATAGAGCCTATCCTAGTATAAGAGATCAAGAGAACACAAGCTCTAGATGAGGATTTAACTGCAAGGATAGAGATGGTTCAGAAGGGCGAAGTATCGGACTTTGAGGTACAAGATGGTTGAGTCTTGTACTTCAAAGGTCGTATATGTGTTCCAAAATTGGAGGACTTAAGGGATTTTATTCTTTGAGAGACGCATCTTAGTCCGTATACGGAACACCCGGGCAATAACAAGATGTAACAAGACATTCGACCGTATTATTGGTGGCCAAGTATGAAGAATGATATTTCTGAGTTTGTGGCCAGGTGTTTGGCTTGTCAGCAAGTTAAGGCGAAACATCAAGTTCCATCGGGGTTGCTCTAACCCATTCAAATTCTGCAATAAAAGTGGGACTGGATTACCATGGATTTTGTATTGAGTTTACCTCTGACGCGGCAGAAGCATGATACGATTTGGGTAGTGGACCATTTGACCAAGTTCGTTTATTTCTTACCTATACGTATAGATTTCTCTCTTGAGAGGTTGGCTAGTTTGTACATCTAGGAGATTGTGCGGTTACACGGTGTGCCATCATCCATCATTTCAGATAGAGATTTTTGATTTATCTTTAGACTATGGAGAAAGGTTCATGAAGCTTTGGGCATTGGGTTACACTTCAGTAATGTTTTCTATCCTCAAACCGATGGACACTTAGAGCGACTTATTCATATTCTAGAAGACATGCTTCGGTGTTGTGTTATTGATTTTTGAAGGAAGTTGGGAAGAACAGTTGCCATTGGTGGAGTTCACTGATAACAACAGTTATCAATCGAGTATCCAAATGGCTCCTTTCGAGGCTTTATACGGGCGTAAGTGTAGGGCCCTATTTTATTAGACCGAGCTCAACGAGATAAGGATTGTGGGGTCTGAGTTGGTTGAGCAAATCAAGAAAAAGGTCTAGATCATTAAAGATAGATTACAAGCATCTTTTTATCGACAAAAGGCTTATGAGGACCGAAAGCGCAAGAATATAGAGTATGATGTAGGTGACAAGGTGTTTCTCAAGGTGGCGCCTTGGAAAAGAATGATGCGCTTTGGGCGAAAGGGAAATTTGAGCCCGAGGTTTTTTGGACCTTACGAGATTTTTAAAAAGATTGGAACTGTGGCTGAACGCCTAGCTTCACCTCCAGAGATGGCACTTATCCACAATTTTTTCTATGTGTCAATATTAAGACTCTATCCTTTAGACCCTTCACATATTATTCCACTTGGAGAGATAGAGATAAATACAGATTTGACATACGAAGAGGAACCGATAAAAGTGTTGGTCAAAAAAGACACGGAGATTCATAGCAAGAACATACCTTTGGTAAAGATGTTGTAGAGAAACCGCGGAGTCGAATAGGTGATGTGGGAGTCTGAGGAAGAGATGAAATTGCTCTACCCACATTTCTTTCCATCAGGTAAATTTTGAGGACGAAATTTTCTTTAAGGAGGGAGAAGTTGTAACGACTCAGGTTTCGAGAACTGAAGGTTGGTTTGAAACCTATAGTTTGAGGGCGCGTGTTCAGGCCTTGAGCTAGGCATTAGAAAACTTAGTGGGCTCTTCTATGAAATATTGGGCTTGAGCTTTGGGTGGCCATGTAATTATGGATGAAAAGAAGGGTAAAAGGATAAATCTACCTATAAATAATAAAAAAGAGGGGTGGTTAATTGGTGCAGAGGGATGAACTCATTCTTCTTCTTCTTTCACCAATTACTTCATCTTTTTTTCTCTCCGAAGGCTCATCTCTTTGGGGAGCAAATCTTAGTCTTTTAAATGTAAAACTCAGATTTTGAGCTGAGGGAAGTGTGCTTAGCATCCAATGATCTATATTTTGAGGTAAAGATCAAGAAAAATGGTGCTATGAAGGGTTTTGCTGAGGGTTATGGAGGATGAACGGGACTGGTGATTTTGATCCATTTCTTGTTATAAAATCTTCCTTTTTCGTGTCTCAACCTTCCAACAATGTTGTAACAAGATTTATAACATTTTTGTGTAGTGAAAGGGCTTAGGAAGTCTTCCAAGAGCAAGGGCAAGAGCAAGGTGGGAGAAGATTAGCTTGGAGCTCCAAGTTTGGTTTTTGTAGCAAGGTTAGTACACTACTAACTCTTATGTCTTCATGGGCATCATAAAATTATGTTAGCTTTGTGGTATCATGGCATTGTGGTTGTTTGAGTGCATGAAACCCCTTTAATGGCAAGTTGTTTAATTGATGTTAAAATGGTGTAAAATTGATAAAAACCAATCGAAACTACCCCACATAACATGTAGGATCGATTTGGGGTTTTGGAGTTGTGTTTTAGGGGCTTTGGCATAGAGTTTCAAAGTCCAGAAAACTGAATTCTGGGCACGAGTATTGATAAGTCTTCAAAAGTACTATTTTTCTTACCCTTTTTACTCATATTATTGTTAGACTTAGGCTCATATTAGTTGCATAATTAGCCATTCATGCATTAATCCATGTTTCCTTCCATCGTTGAGTTTGATTACATAACTTGGTAGTTTTTGTGGGAAAAGATGCTGCTTTGGTGTGTTTTGTGTGTATGTGCAGGATCACTTGCCAAAGCAAGGCTAGAGCTAGTTGCCAGGGCAATGCATGAAGAAGATGTCGAGCTAGTTGCCAGGGCAATGCATGAAGAAGACGCCAAGCCAGTTGCCAGGGCAATTGTCGACAAAGAATGAGGTGATATGGTAGTCAAAATTGATGACTAGACAAGCCCAAGATGACGTGGAGCAAAGCTAAATCCCAAAGGAATTTGATTTCCATGAAGAGATTAAAGAAGAATTAAATTTCAAGAAGATAGGAAAAGTTCTAGAAGGAATATAATTATAATAAAGAATTATATTCTTTAAAGATAATTTAATTCCAACTTTACTTCCTCCTCAAAGAAGGACATTGACCTAGCCCTATAAATTAGAGGCCATGCCGTCAACTCCAAAGGGAGAGGGAAGAGAGAATTTTCGACAAGCATCTAGGGCAAGGAGGATTTCGACAAGCCTCATCCTTCATCTTTTTCATTCTTGTTCAATTAGGTTCATGCTAGGGATTCTTTATCTTGTGTTTCTTTGGAACCTAGCCATGAACTAAATCTATTTGGCTAAGTTTATTGTGTCTTGTGGTTGTGAGAAACTATTGGATTTTGTTTAGGTAATAAGAGTTTGCACTTTTCTGTTCAAGGTTTATTCATTCTTGGTTCTTATTCTTGTTTGCGAGTGAATTGGGAGAGGATCTCGTAACTTCATCTATTTATCTAATATCGGGAGAGTTAGATTCAAGAAACGAATGAATATGAACTTTATTCAATCTATTGATGGTGAAGATTAATCCGGCTTAGGAATAAGTTAAGGATTTCAACAGCTAAGAGGAGCGCAAGATTGGTTGTTGTTCACCCTTGATTCACGCAGGGATGTATTATCAAGGCATGCACAAGTAGCTAGAGTTTCAACTTAGGGATAAGAAAAAATCATTGAAGAACGCTCTGCCAAACCTTGAAGGTTGCTGCCCAGATGCCCAAGTAGTTGCCCAACTAGTCGCCCAGGCAACCATCGATTAGTTGCCAAGGCAACCCCGTTGTGCAAGTTGCCACGACAACTGAGTTGTCCGTGCATTCTTTTACCAATACGATCCAATCGGCTATCACACCTCAACTCACGATAACCTGGCCTATCTCTCTCATTTAATTACATTGCCTTTTACTTATATGCTTTCTAGATTAGTTAATAGTTAAAACTCCTATAATCTTCTACTTGTGTTTTGTTTTACTTTTTACAGTGCAAGAGACTAGATTCTTGAAGTGGCACCAATCCCTATGGAGACGATATCTTTTATACTATAACTTGCAACGTGTATACTTGCACAATTGTGTAGCACTTATTACGCGCAATAAGTTTTTGGCGCCGTTGTCGGGGATTGGCAATAGCGACTTTGTTTTTATTTTCTTGCACTTTCTTTTTACTTTTCTTGTTTAAGATTCAAAGGGCTAACAAACTTTGGCTTTGCATTGGTATATGACCAGAGCGAGACCGATTACACCAGAATATCCCTTTGATCCAGAAATCGAACGAACCTTACAAAGACTTAGACGAAGGATAAGAGTAGCAATGGCTAATCAAGACAGCAATATGAATCAAGATATTCCAGCAAGAGGAGGAGTGATTCTTGCACGAAACAGAGCTATTCGAGACTATCTTGAAAAAGATCTTGATGGACTTAATCCAGGAGTTGTCGCACCTAAAATTGAAGTCGACCACTTTGAGTTGAAACCGATAATGTTTAATATGATCTACACAATTGGTCAATTTGGCGGCTCAGCAACTGAAGATGCACGACAACATCTAAAATCTTTCCTCGAGATTTGCAACTCGTTCAAAATACACGGAGTCACCCCCAATGTTTTACGATTAAGATTATTCCCCTATTCACTAAGGGATAGGGCGAAAGCATGGTTGAATAGCATTCCTGCCGGATCAATAGGATCTTGGACCGATCTTTGTCATAATTTCATTGCTCGGTTTAATCCTACAAATTTGACTGATAAGCTTCGTAATGA
The DNA here is from genome assembly GCA_019671005.1 of Hibiscus mutabilis. Lineage (NCBI taxonomy): Eukaryota > Viridiplantae > Streptophyta > Magnoliopsida > Malvales > Malvaceae > Hibiscus > Hibiscus mutabilis. The sequence continues at coordinate 11,265,447 of CM033732.1, forward strand.
TATTACTTCTTTTCGGTAGGCAGATGATGAATCCATGTACGAGGCTTGGGAGCGATATAGAGAACTTCTACACAAATGCCCCCTACACGGATTCCCGGTGTGGACTCAAGTAATAATATTTTACAACAATGTGAATACACTAACAAGGATGATGCTAGATGCCTCGGCAAACGACATACTCCTAGATAAGTTGCCGGAGGAAGCAATGCAAATTCTAAACAGGCTGGCCAAGAATGATTATCAATTCCCCTCTACTAGAAGAGGAGGAGTTAGACGCCAAGCCACAATACATGAACTAGGATCATCAGATTCAATTTCGGCACAATTGGCCACCTTAACCAAGATGGTCCAGAACATGCAAAAACCAAACAACAAACATGAGGTCAAGGTAATGGATTCTTTTTATGATTATGTGGTGATAACCATGATTCTTCTGAATGTATGCAGAATTCGAAATCCAGCTTCTATGTGGGGAATTACAATCGGAACAACAATGTGATGTCCAATACATACAATCCAGCTTGGAAGAAGCACCCGAATTTTTCATGGAGTAATCCCAACAATGCTCTAAACCAGAACAATCAGAATGCACAAGCATCGGGATTCCAACAGAATATGCCACGGCAACAGTTGCCACAGCAACAACCGACAACATCTAGTTCTTTGGAAAATTCTCTAAATGCTTTTATGATGAAAACTGAATCTTATATGGCTGAGAATAGTAACTTCATAAAAAGAACTGATGCTTTTAATAACATGATCGAGATGAGATTGAAAAACCAAGAGGCGGCAATCAAATCATTAGAAAATCAAGTCGGACAGTTTGCTCAAAACCTAAATACTAGACCACAAGAAGGTTTACCTAGCGATACTGAAGTCGCAAGAGGAACTAGCCATGAGCAATGTAAGGCGATCACCACTAGAAGTGGCCAAAAACTTAAAGAGGCTCAATCCCGCTCATCAAACAAAACTCCACAAAAAGATCAAGACGAACCTAGCGGCAAAGCCTCAGATGCTGAACCAGGAATTGCCGCGGCAACCGGCATTAAGCATGCCCCAGCAACCGACGATAAGGATGCTTTGGCAACTTGTGATAAGCATGCCTCAGCAACCCTAGTTGATAATGCCTCGGTAACCCCAGTTGTCCCGGCAATGCTATCAATCAGGTTCCAAATCAATGAAAGGATCGAAGATATCTGACTTCCACCATCATTCCCACAAAGGTTGAAGCGACAAAAGCAAGAATATCAATTCAAGAAGTTTCTTGATATCCTAAAGCAAGTCTACATCAACTTGCCATTGGTGGAAGAAATTGAACAAATGCCGAACTATGCCAAGTTTCTTAAAGACATTGTGTCCAAGAGAACAAGGCTAGGAGAGTTTGAAACAATTGCCGCAACAGAGGGATGCATGGCCATGTTCCACAATCGTACGCCACCTAAGTTGAAGGATCCCGGAAGTTTCACAATACACTGTTCCATTAGAAACCACTATGTCGAGAAAGCATTATGCGACCTTGGGGCTAGCATAAACTTGATGCTTAAATCAGTTTTCCAGAAACTAGGAATCGGGAAGGCAAGACCTGCAACAATTATGCTACAGCTAGCCGACAGATCCTATGTGCATCCAGAGGGAAAATCGAAGACATACTAGTAAAAGTTGATAAATTTATTTTTCCCGCTGACTTTATTATTTTGGATTGTGAAGCAGATGAGCATGCACCTATCATTCTTGGGAGACCATTCCTAGCAACAGGGAGAACCTTGATTGATGTTGAAAAAGGAGAACTCACAATGAGGGTGAATGACCAGCAAGTTAAACTAAATGTGTTCCAAACACTAAGGCATGTCGATGATCCACAAGAATGCCAACTTTTTCATGCCACGACAGAGTTTAACTTCGACGAGGAATTTAGTTGCCTTGGCAACTACATTGCCGATCAAGAGGAACCTGAGAAGTTTGAAGAACCGGTCGATGAGGAACAAAAAGAAAAGGCAAATTGGCTAGTCAATCGACCAGGTACATACTTTGAACCACTGGATTACTCAGGTAAGGAAGGTAAGCTCGAAAAGCCCTCTATTGAACAACCACCGATTCTTGAGTTGAAATAATTGCCAGAGCAACTAAAATATGCATACTTAGGAACTGATAATACATTGCCTGTAATTATTTCTTCTAAGTTACAGCCTGAGTAGGAAAAGAAGCTGATCAAAATGTTGAAGCTACACAAAAAGGCTGTAGGATGGACAATTGCCGACTTGAAGGGAATTAGCCCGGCAGTGTGCATGCACAAGATTTTGCTGGAAGATGATCACAAACCTTCAATTGAGGCCCAGAGGAGACTGAATAATGCCATGAAATGGGTTGTAATGAAAGAAATCATCAAGTGGCTTGACGCCGGCATTATATACCCTATCTCTAATAGTACATGGGTAAGTCCGGTACAATGTGTACCGAAAAAGGGAGGTATAACGGTGGTAAGTAATGAAAACAATGAACTCATTCCAACCACGACTGTGACCGGTTGGAGGGTTTGTATGGATTATCAAAAGCTAAACAAAGCCATTAGGAAAGATCACTTCCCATTACCCTTTATTGATCAAATGCTTGACCGTCTTGCAGGTAAACCATTTTATTGTTTTCTTGATGGTTATTCAGGTTACAATCAAATTGCCATAGCACCAAAAGATCAAGTAAAAGACAACCTTCACATGCCCATACGGTACTTATGCTTTTTGAAAGATGCCGTTCGGATTGTGTAACGCCCCGACAACCTTCCAAAGATGCATGATGGCACTCTTTTCAGACATGGTCGAAGACTTCCTTGATATCTTCATGGATGATTTTTCTATTTTTGGTAATGACTTCGACAGCTGTCTCGACAATTTAGAGAAGGTGTTGGCAAGATGTAAAGAAACTGATTTAGTCTTCAATTGGGAGAAGTGCCATTTTATGGTAGATGAAGGAATAGTGCTCGGCCACAAGATTTCATCCAAGGGAATTGAATTAGACAAAGCCAAGGTGGACGTGATCGATAGATTACCCCCACCAAGTTCGGTTAAAGGAATTCGAAGCTTTCTTGGACAAGCAGGTTTTTACAGGAGGTTCATTCACAATTTTCCTAAAATCACTAAACCCTTGTGCAATTTGCTTGAACATGATAAAGTCTTTGATTTTGATGATTCTTGCACCCAATCATTCGAAACCCTAAAGGAAAATCTTGCCTCGGCATCCATTGTCATTCCACCAGATTGGACGCTACCTTTTGAGCTCATGTGTGATGCAAGTAATTTCGCGGTAGGAGCAGTCCTAGGCCAACGCACAGGTAAGGCCTTCCATGTGATATACTATGCTAGTAAAACTCTTAATAGTGCTCAAGTGAATTACACAACAACGGAGAAGGAGTTACTAGCTGTAGTTTTCGCATTTGACAAGTTCTGATCCTATTTGATTGGTACAAACGTAATTGTTCATACGGACCAGTCGACAATCAAATATCTATTTGCTAAAAAGGATGCCAAACCTCGTTTGATTCGTTGGATATTACTTTTACAAGAATTTGATATTGAAATTAAGGACAGCAAAGGAACAGAAAATCAAGTGGCCGATCACTTATCACGTTTAGAACGCAATAGTGAGGAGGACACAGATTTAGAGATATGTGATGCATTCTCGGATGAACAACTTTTAGTTACCTCGACAACCATGAACGCGCATGCCTCGGCAACCCTCGATGCCTCAGCAATTCTCGACGCCGTAGCAACCCTTGATGCGTATACCTCGGCAATTTTGGGAGTAGTCGCCACGACAGTACATGCCTCGGCAATACCCTGGTACGTGGGTTTAATTAATTTCCTTGTTTGTGGTATTTTACCTTATGGCATTACTCACCAAGGGAAGAAGCAGTTCCGCCATGATGCTAAGCATTACTTTTGGGACAAGCCTCTTTTGTTTAAATAATGTGCAGATCAGGTTATATGCCGATGTGTCCCTAAAGAAGAGCAACAGAATGTACTCTGGCAATGCCATTCTTCACCTTATGGAGGAAATTTTGGAGGAACTCGTACCGCGGCCAAAGTTTTGCAATCTGGTTGTATTGGCCAACATTGTACAAAGATGCCCAAAACTTTTACAAGCAATGTGATCGTTGCCAAAGGACGGGCAATATCTCTAGACGACATGAGATACCGCTCCAGAACATCATCGAGGTGGAATTGTTTGATGTATGGGGGATCGATTTTATGGGACCTTTCCCATCTTCATTCGGTAACCTCTACATTCTACTTGCCATCGACTACGTGTCTAAATGGGTTGAGGCAGCTGCAGTTGCCAACAACGATTCCAAAACCATGCAACGATTCTTGCAGAAAAACATGTTTACACGGTTTGGGATGCCGAGAGCAATTATCAGTGACGAAGGCAAGCATTTTGACAACAGACTTATTGCCAAGATGTTGCAATGCTTCAGTATATCACACAAGATCGCCACGGCATATCACCCACAAACCAACGGGCAAGCAGAAATTTCCAACCGGGAATTGAAGGGTATACTTGTAGCGATGTCTTTTTGGAAAGGTTGAGAGGTGTTCGTGATTTTTTTTGGATATTAAAATATTTATTCTGTGGGTTTTTTTTTATAAAAAAAACGCATCTAAAAAATATGGAGTCACCACCGGCCACTTAGGTAGGCCGGACACCATAAAACCAGAGATTCAAAAAGATTGGGTTCGGGAGTCGGTTACGGATGGGGAAGGATTAGCACCCCCACACCGCCCAAAATTGGTACTTTAATAATTAACGCTTTATTAATATTGGATTTTCCGGATTAGAGTGACGATTATTTTAAAATTCGGTCATAATTGCGAATTAATTTTAAGGGTCCCGTTATCCGAGAGTAAACGCCCAACCACTATCACTACGCCTGATACTGGCCCCGTTTACGCTCGGATAAAAGGACACCGCATTGACAATTTATATATCATATGCAATCTTAGTGGCAAAAATATGAAACATGGCAAAATATTTAAATGCAATAAATATTGACATAACAGAATACTAATCATACCTAAATAAGATACTAAACTAAAACATAAATTTATATATTAATCTAACTCATAAATAAAAAACATATCTAGCATAAATAAAATACTAATATTCATAAATATTAATCTAACATAAATAAAAACAAATTCAACATAAATAAAATACTATTCTAAAACATACATACATAAATATTAATCTGACTCATAAATAAAAACATATCTAACATAAATAAAATATTAATATAAAACACAAATTTAAAACATATTAAATATTAATCTAAAACATAAACATGCAAAATAAAAAATAAGACTACAATTTTAAAATAACTAATACTTCATTAATTTATAAAAATTACAACACTAATAAAAAGGGAAGAAAATATACCTAACTAGGAGCTCGAACAATGAACCCCGCCGAGATCTACCGCGACCCCTCCAAAAATTTAACTAGATCGGACCTAAAATAGGACCCCGATCGAATGTTGGATCGAACCAACTGGGGTCGAGGGCACTGCCCCCAACCCCGGCCAGCCTTGCGGCCGGCCATGCCCCACGATTTGGGGTGCCAATTGTATAGCCAATTTATTTGGCAAAATTGGCATGAATTTTTTCTCTTCAATTGGCGTGATTTTGCTTGCAATTGGCAGCCTATTTATAGGCAAATGGGATGGAAAATGGGTGACGTGGAGCACCCTGCTCCACGCAATTTTCCCTCTTTTTTTTGATTTTTTTATATTAATTATTATTTTTTTTATTTTTTTGCCTTTTTTATATATATAATTTTACTATTATAATAACACTAATAACACTAAAACCCGGTCAAAAATGAGTGATTACAGTTGCCCCTCTTTGCTTGTTCTTGTGAAACGAGGACAAAGCAAAGATCAAAAGCACTCATTTTTGACCTACTTTCTTGTCTTTGGCTTCAGAATCACGTGTTCTTCTGGAACTATCTACTCTTCCTTAGCTGAATCTTCAGGCTCGTAAGTTCTTCCTATATAGAGCTTCGTCACCTTCCGATCTTGGAGTTATAGGCTCTTTCGACATATAACCCTTCACTCTGAAGCCTCGAGTTATGAGTCTCTCCTATATAGAACCTTTCATTCTGAGACGGTGCAGCTCGGAGTCCTTCCTATATAGAACTCTTCGCCTTCAACGCTGGTTTCTCCTATATAAAACCTTCTGCGTCACTGATGGATTCTTCCGACTGGGAGTTCCTCCTATATAGAACTGCTAGTCTTCAAACCCTGGAGTTGTCAGTCCTTCCTTTTCATTTTGAGACGGTGCAGCTTGGAGTCCTTCCTATATAGAACTTTTCACCTTCAACGCTGGTTTCTCCTATATAAAACCTTCTGCGTCGCTGATGGATTCTTCCGACTGGGAGTTCCTCCTATATAGAACTACTAGTCTTCAAACCCCGAGAGCCATGATCCTTCCTATATAGAACTTTTGGCGTCTGAAATCTCAGAGCTACAGGTTCTTCCTATATAGAACCTTTCACCCTAAGACATTGAAGCTCGGAGCCCTTCCTATATAGAACTCTTCGCCTTCAACGCTGGTTTCTCCTATATAAAACCTTCTGCGTCGCTGATGGATTCTTCCGACTGGGAGTTCCTCCTATATAGAACTGCTAGTCTTCAAACCCGAGCCGCCATGATCCTTCCTATATAGAACTTTTGGCGTCTGAAATCTCAGAGCTACAGGTTCTTCCTATATAGAACCTTTCACCCTAAGACATTGAAGCTCGGAGCCCTTCCTATATAGAACTCTTTGCCTTCAACGCTGGTTTCTCCTATATAAAACCTTCTGCGTCGCTGATGGATTCTTCCGACTGGGAGTTCCTCCTATATAGAATCTGCTAGTCTTCAAACCCCGGAGCCTTGAGTCCTTCCTATATAGAACTTTTGGCGTCTGAAATCTCAGAGCTACAGGTTCTTCCTATGTAGAACCTTTCACCCTAAGACATTGAAGCTCAGAGCCCTTCCTATATAGAACTCTTCGCTTTCGACACAACAGGATTTCCTATATAATCTTGTGTGTCATGGGTGAATTCCTTCGACTGGGAGTTCTTCCTATATAGAACTGCTAGTATTCACCCTGGAGCTGTCAGTCCTTCCTATATAGAACTTTCAGCTTCTGAAGCCTCGGAGCGGAGGATTCTTCCTATATAGAACCTCTCTCTGGAGCTTGAAAACATGTGCCTTTTGTATGTAAAAACAGTGTCTTCTCATTTGGGATTCACACCACGATGGCCATCGATGTCTCTTCAGATTCGGAGATTCACACTGAAAATGGCTACCAATATTCCAATTTTAGGGACTCACGCCGAAGGTGGCTGCCGAAACTTCTTCAGATTTAGGGACTCACGCCGAAAATGGCCGCCGATCTTTCTTCAAATTTTAGGGACTAATGCTGAAAATGGCCGCCGAAACTTTCTTCAATCTTTAAGGACTCACGCCGAAAATTGCTGCCAAAACTTTTTCAAATTTAGGGACTCACGCCGAAAATGGCCGCCAAAACTTCTTCAAATTTAGGGACTCGCGCCGAAAATGGCCGCCAAAACTTTTTCAGATTTAGGGACTCACGTCGAAAATGGCCGCCGATCTTTCTTCAAATTTTAGGGACTAATGCCGAAAATGGCCGCCGAAACTTTCTTCAATCTTTAGGGACTCACGCCGAAAATGGCTGCCAAAACTTCTTCAAATTTGGGGACTCACGCCGAAAATGGCCGCCAAAACTTCTTCAAATTTAGGAATCGCGCCGAAAATGGCCGCCACAACTTTTCAGATTTAGGGACTCACGCCGAAAATGGCCGCCGGAACTTCTTCAGATTTTAGGGACTCGCGCCGAAAATAGCCGCCGGAACTTTTTCAGATTTAGGGACTCACACTGAAAATGGCCGTCGGAACTTCTTCAGATTTTAGGGACTCGCCGAAAATGGCCGCCAAAACTTTTTCAGATTTAGGGACTCACGCTGAAAATGGCCGCCGGAACTTCTTCAGATTTTAGGGACTCGCGCCGAAAATGGCCGCCGGAACTTCTTCAGATTTTAGGGACTCACGCCGAAGATGGCAGCCAAAACTTTTTTCAGATTTAGGGACTCACACCGAAAATGGCCGCCGGAACTTCTTCAAATTTAGGGACTCACGCCGAAAATGGCAGCCAAAACTTTTTCAGATTTAGGGACTCATGCCGAAAATGGCCGCCGGAACTTCTTCAGATTTTAGGGACTCGCGCCGAAAATGGCCGCCAAAACTTTTTCAGATTTAGGGACTCTCGCCAAAAATGGGCGCCGGAACTTCTTCAGATTTTAGGGACTCGCGCCGAAAATGGCCGCCAAAACTTTTTCAGATTTAGGGACTCACGCTGAAAATGGCCGCCGGAACTTCTTCAGATTTTAGGGACTCACGCCGAAGATGGCAGCCAAAACTTTTTCAGATTTAGGGACTCACGCCGAAAATGGCCGCCGGAACTTCTTCAGATTTTAGGGACTCACGCCGAAGATGGCAGCCAAAACTTTTTCAGATTTAGGGACTCACGCCGAAAATGGCCGCCGGAACTTCTTCAGATTTTAGGGACTCACACCGAAGGTGGCTGCCAAAACTTCTTCAGATTTTAGGGACTCACGCCGAAGGTGGCTGCCAAACTTTTCAATGAAATCCACTTCTTAATGTTCTTTGATAATTCTTCAGGTACTTGTCCAAAATAAGCAAAAATTGACATGCCCCTATCTATATGATACATGCAATGTAATGTTTTTTTTTGTTCTAAAGTCTTACACCCTGAAAGGTCGCTCCTCAGATTTCTTCATCTCTTTACTGCTTTACTGTATGCTCTTAAATCCTCATTTGAACATGTTTTTAAACCTTTTGTGCGGAAGGCTTTCTTGTCTTTAGGGTTATCACCCGTCTTCATAAATGATCTTCTGGTTCTTATATCATTCTTAAGAACCTTTGTCATCTTCTTGGCTTGGCGTTGCCCCATTCAACCACGGGCTCCACTACTTTGAATTTTCTGGCCCATCATATAGAGCCTTGATCTATTTCTAGTCACCAGGGTAAGCCAAGATGCTTCCATCCCTTGAACTTTTCCTTGATTTTCTCGCAGTATTTCGATGGGAACTAACTTTCGGTCCCTATGCTTTAAATCTCATCATCATTCATTTTTAAAGTAAAGTAAAAGGCAATTTTACATGTATATTTCAAAAAAATAATGATTGTTTGAAAAGATAATGATCATTTGAAAATCACAACTTGGACATTTTGAAAACATTGTTTGGAACAAATGGTAAACATCATAACTTTGGGAGAAAATGTCAAACCTTTTAAAACATGTTTGCCCCCGAAATATCAAACACCATAGCGCATCTGTTTCAAGTTGCCAGAGACCAACTCTAATGAAGCGCTTATTTAGAAGATCTTGACCATTGTGGAGATATATGCCAATGTATAGTTTATTCTGGTCTAATAGGCTTTTGAGAGGAACAACCCTACCTAGTTTCTACCCCGTTTAAGGTGGCTCTCTTAATCTCACTATCTCACCATGCCCCATCCTTCCCTCATTTGGGTGTCGATCAAGCACTTCGAAGTTTGACGTTCCTTGAAGAAAAGTTAACCCTTATAGGCGGAATGAAATCTGAAGACATTCTCATTCAACTTGGATATTTATGGATGACCAGAATGGTCTTTGGGGCTTGTAATGTAGGCCTTTGGTTTATGGTTAAGTGAAACAGTATTTCTGTACTTGTGTAACTTGGATATGCCCATTATTCATTTTCTTTTTTTGGATCACTCTAGACTGCCCGTTTTCGGGTTTTCACCCTAGAGTTCATTTCCTTTCTTTTTATTGTATGCTGCCTTGCATTCTGGCTATATACTGATGTTCGTTTTCTGTTCAAGAATGTTTGATCCTCCAAAACTCCTCGAAACTGAGATTTCTTGAATGAAGGACTATGAATACATTTCTGGGAATTCTTGTGATTGGCACGCCAAGATGAAATGTTATCCCTTTTTTTTCTTTTTCACTTTTCCTCTTGGATCGCTCTAGACTGCCCATTTTTGGGTTTTCACCCTAGAGGTCACTTCCTTCTTTTGTACCTTCGGATCAATGTATTTTGGTTGGATATCGATGCCAGCATGCTCAGGCAGACTACTCTTTTTCTTCATTTTCAGGATCACTCTAGACTGCCCATTTTTGGGTTTTCACCCTAGAGGTCACTTCCTTCTTCAAAATTGGCAATCTTCGGGCCGACTTGTCTTGACTTGGCTTCAATTCGAGCTTCTATACTAATTTTCAAAATTGATGTTTACTTGAAATGTGGATTCCTTCTGTCTCTTGCTCATAGTTGAAGTCTCGTTCTTGTATTGTTTGATCTGTGTGTGAAACATATACAACATTCTTTCTTTCTTTTTCTTTTTTCTCCTTTTTTAGACTGTTCATTCTGGGTTTTTAGCATTGAATCTCTTTCTTCTTATTCGGGTCTGTAAATGTATCCTCGAATCCACACGTATCTATACTGGTATTGATGATATCTTCTGCTCGAAGTTACTTGCCTCTCTACAGCTCTTCTGATATTTACTCGATCTGGATTGCTTCGACCTTCTGATTTTTTTTTTTGGTTTTTCGTTTGGACATATCCATGTTTTCAACCACGTTCTTCTGGTGATTTCTGATCTTCGTATCCAATCTGTATAGTCTCATCTGTGTCTTCTGGTAAAGTAAAAGAACACTATTCGTTGTCATATTCACAAATGTCCTGAGAATGCCTTCAGGGGGTAGAGGTTTAGGGTCAACTTTCATTTCAAGGATCTTAAACGACAAGCGCCTGAGAAGATAAATTCCAAAAATGGGAACTGCCCATTGTCTAAACACTCGCCTTTGTTCCTCTGTTGGCCTAAGTAAACTAGCAGATACTCACATTTACAGTATCACCACAACATTCAATCTCTTCTAAATATATGCAACTTAGAGTTGATCTTTGGGTTTGAAGCAAATGTACTGTTGCATTCAAAATTCGAGGACCTGGTATAGAAATGATATATACATATGTCCATTCAAAAATGTGTGTATATGCATATGGGAAAACTACCCCAATGAAATGTTTAAAGAATCAAGAATGATTTTCTAAATGGAAATGTGATTTTTAATTCTAATAAACAATGATTTTTTTGCTGAGAATTTCTTTGTGAAATGATGAGAAAACCGTAGGGACCTTTGGATTATCTCCAGGGTACTAACTCATTATGCCCCTTCCAATGTAGTGTAGGCTTGCTTCTTCTTTTGTTTTTCCACCGCTGGATCAATTCTCTCGTCATGACTCCCCCATCGACCAGCTTCTTGATTTTTTTTAACGACCCCAAATTTCTTAGTGTCATGCCCCATCGCCTCAATGTTTTGAAAGTGGTACCCATTTATCTCTTTGTTTCCTTCTGCTCTTAGGCAGGTATGGTCTTTAAACTTAGGTCCCGGAGTGTATGTTCGATTCTCTATCTAACTGTCATAAAGTCCCCAAAGCTGACCTTCATTTTCTCGAGCATCTTATTAAAGAAGAAATATAAAAGGTGGCATAGAAGTCAATTTCCTCTTCATCTATGGGGGGCTGCACTTCGCTAAACACATACACCTCAAAGCACAATCCTTGAAGCTTTCATCAGGTTTCATCTTCGTACCCTGGAGATACCGACGACTTAGTGCTAGGTCCAAAGCATATTATATCATGATAGGTCCTGCTAGACTGTCGGGGAAGTAGTGGATCGGTAATTTTTAATGTATCCCTCCATCTTTTGCAGAATATGGTCACACGAATCTTGGGGCAAATCTGGAAATCTTTGGAATCCGGAGGAACGACCAAATCGGGGCTCAAACAGAGTTTTCTTGTATTAAAGGCATCAAACTTCTTGTTTTCTCTTTTTTCCTCGAGCCCATCTTTTAACTGCTCTAATTGTTATTTGGATTACCCCCCAAAAATTTTATTCAAGGTGTAAAATATGTCATGATTGTACAATGTAATGCAATGCAATGCAATGCAATGTAATGCAATGCATGAATGCAAATGCGGTGTTGATTCTTGAACAGTCCTTAAAAGACTTTCAATCAGTAGAAAAATGTCTGGTTGCAAGAAACTAATAATGAATTACAGGTGACAGTTAGTTTCCTTCTGGAGATCTTAACTTCGGGAAGCAAAACCTGTGCTCCACGTCTCGACGTCATCTTCAGGATGATGGATGACTTCGTCTTCTCTTCTTATTCTATGGACTCGTGACGTCATGATCTTTATTTTTTGTGGCTTCTAAAAATAACATCAACAAGTGCAGGCATAATGCATATAAGATCTTTTCTGGGTGCAAACGAATAATACGTCTAAACAGAGATGGATTCTATCATTCCTAAGGGAGTACTTTAAAATAATTTAGGGTTTAAATTAAAATTCTCAAAGATCATTTGGTTTAAAAATTTCCCCATTTTTATTATCAAAAATTTTAACTTACTTAAAAATGAAACTTTTAGGTTTCTTTTTGTTATTATTATTATTCTGAAAGTTTTATGAGAGAAGAAGTTTCAAAGCAAAATAATAATATTTTTATTTTTTTTTTGAGTTAAATTAAAATCTGAGAATTTAAAAATGGTCAAATGTGAAGATTTAAAATTGGGGTTCGCGCCCCCGATGAATCTTGCCGTCGACGTGCCTTATTGTCGCGTCTTGTCTTCTTTTCGCGATTGGTCTTTGCTCGGCCTAACTTGATCTTTGTAATATTATCGTTCCGGCAAAGCGGATTTTTTTCTATTTTGAAAGCCTTTTAATAAACTGTTCTTGAATCAACACCATGTCATGATATGCAACATGAATGCAAATAAAGGCGTTGATTCCGCTAGTAATCACCCTTTCGAACGACTTTCATGGGAATTAAAGGGTCCAGATTACAAAAAGATCCATATTACAAAAGGAGTCCCTATTACAAAAAGAGTCTATTACAAAGTCTTAATTAGAAAATAAAGTTCTACACATAATCCCTAGCTCTACCTCCTAGCTCCTCGCTGACTCCGAGCAACTTGATAAACCTTGGTGCTTCTTCCATGTCCGGGGTTACGAAAGGTCGGAGAGTCGCGGCTTCGGTAGCTAAGTCATTCACACGCCTTGCAACTCGTCGTATGTCCACCATCAGGGTCTCATGTGTATACTTTGGCACTACACTCTCGTTCGCAAATTGTTACGTCGGATACATTGAGTAATCTCGACCGATGTCACGTATTTGGATAGATGTTGTCCTTCCTAAGACACCTTTTTTCCATGATGAAAGATTTTCTAATCGGGCAAACCACTTGAATCAATGCCTCTATATAATGTGGATGCAATGATAATGCAACAAAAATGTGTAAAAATAAAATAAAACACAAAAAAAATGAGTTAGTACCGGATAAAAATAATAAATACATAAATAAAAGGACAAATTAAATAAGGTAAATAAACAAAACGACCCTATTTATCTAGTCCAAAACACCTAAGGTTATCCGCATGGCTCTAACAGGTTGGGTTTCTATATTCTCTACATGCAGTGTTGGTGCTAGGAGGTACCCGAATTGTCCTTGCTGTCCCCTACTAAGGGTAGCAAGGCCCCCGATCATCACCCATTATAGGCTCCTTTCAACCGGGTTTAATTCAGGGGGACCCATTCGCTTATGCCCGTACGAAGGAACGATATCCTTACGAAAGCATAAGGTACTCGAGCCCCGAAGGTACTTGCTAGGCCCATACGGGAGAACGATATCTCCACGAAAGCATTAGCGTTTTCCCGTCACTTAAAAAGACGGGTTTATATGCCATATTTTAAATGCGTTAAAATAAATGCGCAATTATGACCGAATGTTAATTTAATAGTCACTTTAATCCGGAACTTCCAATATTAGTAAAGCGGTAATTATTTGAAAAAGCTCGACTCTCATTTGTTTTTGAAAAACAAAAATATCCCCAGCGGAGTCGCCATCTGTAGCGATGTCTTTTTTTATATATATCGCTAAAAAACGTGTGGCTTTTTGGAAAGGTTGATAGGTGTTCGTGATTTTTTTGGATATTAAAATATTTATTCCGTGGGTTTTTTTTTTAAAAAAAATGCATCTAAAAAATATGGAGTCGCCACCGGCCACTTAGGTAGGCCGGACACCATAAAACCAGAGATTCAAAAAGATTGGGTTCGGGAGTCGATTACGGATGGGGAAGGATTAGCACCCCCACACCGCCCAAAATTGGTACTTTAATAATTACCGCTTTATTAATATTGGATTTTCCGGATTAGAGTGACGATTATTTTAAAATTCGGTCATAATTGCGAATTAATTTTAAGGGTCCCGTTATCCGAGAGTAAACGCCCAACCACTATCACTACGCCTGATACTGGCCCCGTTTACGCTCGGATAAAAGGACACCGCATTGACAATTTATATATCATATGCAATCTTAGTGGCAAAAATATGAAACATGGCAAAATATTTAAATGCAATAAATATTGACATAACAGAATACTAATCATACCTAAATAAGATACTAAACTAAAACATACATTTATATATTAATCTAACTCATAAATAAAAAACATATCTAGCATAAATAAAATACTAATATTCATAAATATTAATCTAACATAAATAAAAACAAATTCAACATAAATAAAATACTATTCTAAAATATACATACATAAATATTAATCCGACTCATAAATAAAAACATATCTAACATAAATAAAATATTAATATAAAACACAAATTTAAAACATATTAAATATTAATCTAAAACATAAACATGCAAAATAAAAAATAAGACTACAATTTTAAAATAACTAATACTTCATTAATTTATAAAAATTACAACACTAATAAAAGGGAAGAAAATATACCTAACTAGGAGCTCGAACAACGAACCCCGCTGAGATCTACCGCGACCCCTCCAAAAATTTAACTAGATCAGACCTAAAATAGGACCCCGATCGAATGTTGGATCGAACCAACTGGGGTCGAGGGCACTGCCCCCAACCCCGGCCAGCCTTGCGGCCGGCCATGCCCCACAATTTGGGGTGCCAATTGTATAGCCAATTTATTTGGCAAAATTGGCATGAATTTTTTCTCTTCAATTGGCGTGATTTTGCTT
Organism: Hibiscus mutabilis; assembly: GCA_019671005.1. Classification (NCBI taxonomy): domain Eukaryota; kingdom Viridiplantae; phylum Streptophyta; class Magnoliopsida; order Malvales; family Malvaceae; genus Hibiscus; species Hibiscus mutabilis. Next base: position 11,280,627 of record CM033732.1, read on the forward strand.
GCAATTGGCAGCCTATTTATAGGCAAATGGGATGGAAAATGGGTGACGTGGAGCACCCTGCTCCACGCAATTTTCCCCTTTTTTATTTTTTTATATTAATTATTTTTTTTTGATTTTTTTGCCTTTTTTATATATATAATTTTACTATTATAATAACACTAATAACACTAAAACCCGGTCAAAAATGAGTGATTACCCGAGAAAGCTGTAAATCCCTCTATGAAGGATTAGTCATTAAGACTAGATGACGCACTTTGGGCATATCGCACTGCATTCAAAACACCCTTAGGTATGTCCCCCTTCCGACTTCTCTATGGCAAAACATGCCATCTACCAGTGGAAATCGAACACAAGGCATATTGGGCAATCAAGACCGTGAATATGGATTGGGAAAGTGTCGGACAAAAGCGTTTGTTGGACCTCAACAAGATAGAAGAATTTCGTGCACTCGCTATAACAATGCTCGAATCTACAAGGAGAAAACCAAGCGATGGCATGACAAGAAACTATTGCCGCGACAATTCATGCTAGGGCAACTAGTTCTCTTATTCAATTCATACTAGGGCAACTTTTCCCGGGAAAGCTGAAATCAAGATGGTCGGGACCATTCGAAGTTGTCAAACCATTCTCCCATGGTGCCGTAATAATCAAGTCCATCACTGACAAAAATGAATTCAAAGTTAATGGACAAAGATTGAAGCACTACAATGGTGCCCATGTGGAACGTAACAAAGAAGTGGTCACCTTAGGAGATGCATGAGCATGCTCTCCTTTCGATTTTTTATTTTTATTTTTTTTATTTTTAATTTTGTCGAACTATTTAATTTTTATTTTTTTATTATTACTTTCGATTATTTGCTCTTGTAGGATAGATTTTCTTTTTTTTTATCTTTTTAAGTTTAAGAATCCCTTTACACATCTTTATTTATTTTCTTTTATTAATTTACCTTTAATTTTAATCCTTATTTGATTTGTCTTTGAATTGTAGGAAAAGAGTTTAAGATAAAGAGGAATTTTGATCCAAGAAGGAAAACATCTTCAACAAGGAAATTAATGGGCTGAATCTAAGGCTTATATAAAACCTCCAACTTACCCTAATTAAACCTCCCTTGCCGTCACCCTTCCCCTAAACCAAAACCCTCTTTTTCGTTTTCCCCTAATCCCACCCACCATATTTACCACCTGCCTTTTCTATAAAACCCATCACCCTTAACCTATTCCTACTTTTTATCTTGCAGCTTTTTAGTTTCTTTTATTTTCTTTTATTTGTTTTTACAAAACTCACAACCAAGATCATCTATGGCACCCAAAATTAAATTTTTAGTTCATCCAAGTTCCTCCAAAGAACCAAGATACAAGAAGTTTGCTACACCGGTGGTTCAAGAAAGATTCACTCCAAGTTTGAAAGCCGGAAGATTTACGAAGAGGAAGGCTTTGAATACTCCAACTCTCATCAAGATTTCGGCCTTGAACCATTCAAATTCGAGAGGATTGCACATCAAAAGTGGCAAATCTTTTGCCATCAATCAGAACCGGGCAACATCTCATGGGTAAGAGAATTCTATGCTCACTCACCTAACCCGGATAATCCTTATGTTTTTGCTCGTGACAAGGCCATACTCATAAGCCCTGAAAATGTCAACACCTTTTACGGGCTCTACATCGAGAAGGACGAGCATCAAGCCTTTGTTGATCAAATCACGCCCAAGCAACTCGACAAGGTGCTTCAAGAATTCACTCAACCGGGAACTCATTGGAACGACGGTAAATACAAGGGCACAATAAATCGCCTTCGGCTTAAACCCGAGACAAAACTATGGAATAAGTTTGTTAAAACTTCTTTAATGCCCACCACACACAATACTACCGTTGATATACCACGTCTTTTGCTCATACATTCTATTTTGCATAATCGCATCATTAACATTGGAAAAATTATTTGTAATGA